>JAQFJA010000009.1:7737385-7757163 GCA_029874485.1 Naso brachycentron | reverse complement strand
ACCTAAATGTGACACAGGTTTGCTCAAATCTAGAAAAATTCACTGTCTATATGTGAACTATTGCGGTACAGGTGTCAAACTGAATCAAAAGTAATAGTGATAATTATCATCTAGTATGGGTGCTAGAAATACAACTTGCTTAGAAGTGCTGGAGAAAGAAACTCTTTACAGAAATGTCCTTTAAAGTTTCTGAGATTCCAGCAGGCGGTTGAAGTGAAAGCAGTTGTCATTTCTGGGTCATTCTGTTGAGTCAAAGAGGACACGGAGAAAATCTCAATTAAAGATAGAATCAGTGGTGTTCTGTCAGCCGTTAAATGCTCTTACATTATCACAGATTCAGACAGTTTCTGAATGAGAAAGGCCTCCCGTCCAAAAAGCACGAAATTATTCAGCCTGCCATTCACACGCAGTGAGTTCAGTTCAGTGTTAGCATGTGCCTGTCTGCTGCTAGTGCAACGCATTTTAAATAAGTTGTACTGAAGTTAAAGTGCAGAGAGATTATTTTCACAACATTTCTAAGGAATTAAACCTGTAAGTTATCTGTGCTTCATTAACTTTTGTCCATTCCTGTAAAATATACAGATTTGTGTTGCATCTGTTCATTGTGCTCGATAGTGATGGACATTAGTGTAATAGTACAACATTCCCATCATCCTGTTTGGCTGCTTTGAGTGTTTCTGCTGTGCAGTCTGGCTCTGCAGGACATTTATTCATGTTTTCAATCCAATCAAACCTCACCCACTAATTTCACTAATCAGCGTGCCTTCAACCAGACAGAGTGGAACAAGTCAGCTGCTGTCGAATTTGGCTGAAATTTAAAAACCTGCATATCTTCCAGGGAACAGGACCGGACACCAGCGGCTTAGAGGAAACATGGCAGCACACCCCACTGATCCGAGCCCTATCCATGAGCAGAGGACACACTGTTAAATGCCGCACATTAAAATAATTTCTTGGCTCCCTTCATTCGCCCTGATAGTGCCATTTCTTTTGATGGTGTGTTGAAATTCACCAGCCTGCGTGCGTGACGAAGCTGTGTGGATCCACGTTCAGACACTTCATGTGCGCGATTTAAAAACTATTCATACAAGAGGGGAAATAAAAGACTAATGTCCAAACTAAAGGCTTCCAAAGTATCTAATAAAGATTTTTGAACATGTATTTGTTCTTAATGTTGTGTTGTTGCTCTTTGGTCTGTTTTTTTTGTTTTTGTTTTTCCCACTTATTATTCTGCTGGTTGTTTACAGCTTTTAATTTCGAATCAAACATTGGGAAACAACATCCTGAGAATCAGATGTTGCAGACTTGGTCTTTTTAATAACTTTATTTTTCATGATTTGAGGAACAAATTCAAAGGATAAAAGAATGAAAACATGCACACAAAAGGGTTTTACAAAGATATCAGATATAATGAAAGATAACACACGCATGACACACAATTATACATCCTTTACCCCAAATACTCACAGCATTCATCCTCACATACCTTCAAATTCATATTTTCATGTCCTTTTCTTCCTTATTAACCTCATCCACCACATAACTGACTAACATTTGAAAAATAAAGTCAAGGTTAACAGTAATGATACAAATTTCATCAACACAATAAAAGAACTTGGAAAAGGAAAATAAATTAATACATATACAAATAATGCTGTAAAAATTAATAGGAGGAAATGCTCCCATATTTAGTTGCTGACTCTTCCCAATATCATTAAAGCAAAGCAACTGTTGGCTTTGCATCTTTTATATATATTTTTTTTCAAATATTGTGTCGGCCTCTTGTCCTCCTCTCATTTGTTATGTTGCAGAGATTTTGGTGCATAAATAAGAGTCTAAAGTTTAGGTCTGAGCCCACATATTAAAACTTGGAGGTGGCCTCGATTTCCATATTCACGACCTCCAGCGTGCATCTTGCAGGAGGCTGCATATTCCCGTGTGTGACGCCAAGGTTGGGAGCAGCGCGGTGGGGTGTGTGTGTGCGCTCAAAGTGGCTCTTAAGTGTAGTTCCAGAGGTGGTGAAAGCGGTGGGGGTGTTGTTATAGTTACCGTTGGCTATAAAAGCTTTATAGCTCCCGCTTGTTGAGAATTGTTGAATTGATATCTGCGGTACTTGATGGTTTTTTTTCCACCTTAAGTGTTTGAAACGGTGAAGTTTAAAAGGAAAATGTTTTAATAAAACATTGACAGAAGTGTTGTACTTCAGGTTAGAGTAATATAAAATATGATTTTAAAGCATGAGCGCATGATCACTTAAACATTAAAGGGGTGATTGGTTTGTGCCAGCTTTCATGTTTATATTTAAATGTTTAAATCTGAATCTAAAACAAATCTGAACTGATTCATATTCTTGAATTGAGAGTGGATAAAATTGTAAGGTGAATTATCGGCCAACTCTGCAAATCTCCTTAGATCTGCAAAGCATGTTAGTGTCTTTCAGCTCAAGTGTTCATAATTTCTGCCACTAGAAGTCTCTCAATTAAAACAAAAAAACAGACGACATAGTTTGAAAGTTTTATTCACATTAAGTTTTCTCATGTTTGCCAACTTACTTACCTTACTTCCAGACTGGTGACAGTTTATTATAATTTCTCTGTGTTTGAACATTTTTGGAAATATTTGGGATATGTTACTATTCAACAACATATACAACAAAGTTGAACTCTTTTTAACTCTGAAATATTTCATATTGAACATTTTAAGAGAAAATCGCCCACTGTTCACATGGATGTCCAATCAATGGCGATGGTAATTTTAGTCAATTGAAGCAATAAATTCCTCAGTTTGTGCTATAATGACAGAGGAAGCTGAGTTGTCTGAGTTGTCCTGATCACACAGCCGTTCCTGCAGTGCCTACATGTACCAGGATACATAGCGTGAGCTCCTGAGGTTGTAACGGCCGCTTAGTGAATAAAGCGCGAGCAAGAGGGTAACGTTATTTCTACAAGATGTAAGATAATCACATAAGCTAGATGTTATGTTCTGACCGACCATGCATTGTGGAAAGAGACAATTAGACGTTTTTTTGCTTGAAATCACATCAGGTTATCACAGAGAAGATGCAAGAAGTGGTTAGCCAGAGCTAACACAACTAGTAACATTGCACTGGCACCTTCGGCCTGTATGCCCGGGGATAAAGCAGTAAAATTATCACATTAATGTTGTTATATTGTGCTGTGATTTAGATTCTGACCCACCATGCATCGTGGAAAGAGTCAACTGGCCGTTTTTCAGTGCAGCGAGAGGCCTGGAGGCAAACTGCTAACACCGGGGCAATGGCCAGGGATAGTGGCTCAAGCCATGTAGCTAGTGAGATGCATCGCTAGCCTTCAGACAAGATGGGCAGCGCTGTTAACATTTTGGTAAACTGTTAAATAATCCCATAGATTTGTTATATTGTGTTGTGATACTGGCTATTTAGTCAGTTATGGTGATTTTATCCGGTGTTTAGCATGGTTTATTGTGTTGTACCCCAGGCTGCTGGGTTCCAGGTTGACACCGCACAGATCGGTATAAAGACTTCTACTAATGGTTCCTATTATTCCTAAGGTGTAGTAATCACAAAAAAACAGTACTTGCTGTGTTGCAAGGTTGTTATCCGTTGCATTGGAACATTCCTTTGTATTTAATATTGTGTAGTTTTCAATTACGAGGGGTTTTTGGTCTGCCAGAGCGTTAAATCCCTCTTAAAACAAACACGGCGCTGGTTTGCCTGGAGTGCAAAGGGAAAGGCGAGGTGTGAACAGTCTGTAGTTCTTCCCTGATCATGGAAGAAAAAGAAATTTTGAAGCTGCACCCCAGAGATACAGAGATCACTGAAAAAAAATGTTGAGTTTCAAGTCATGCACCAAGTTCGGCTAGATAGAAATAAGGCTGAAAATGGGCAGAGTTTCCTTTAAGTAAAGTATGAAAACATGTGAATGTGCGGTCCAACTGATGCAGACATTTGAGTTCAAACATTCAGCTTGTCTGTTTAACAGCCAATCACAGCAGTGATTGCCCTCAACCTCGATGCCCTCTAGTAGCAAAGTGAAAAAATTATTGCATGAGTAAAGAAGGATGTCAGGCGACAGAGTTCACATAACAATTTATTTTGTTGTTCAACGTGGAGTCCTTTTGAACTTCAAATACAGTAATTGTTGTCACACCTAAAAGAGAATAATATGATTATTAAGTATTTATCTCAACACGCTTCGTATTAAAAAAATTGTAACATTAAAAAGGACAGTTTTTCAGCAGAGTGAATAAATTTTGAACAAAAATTTCTTAAGATAAGCTAAAAGAATATTTAACCAAGAGCTACAATCACAGAAGTGTTGGCTGCAACTGCGGGCTGTTTGTTAATCAGCAGGAGATTGTTGGTGCCACAGTGATGTGAAAGTGCACATCTTGGAACAGAATAATTTGTAGGGAAAGACATCACTTATCTGGGTGCCCTGTCGTCCATAAAGAGCAAGTAATTCATTACTGTCACTCTTAAAGTACGTAGCCCTGATTGCTAATGTGAGGACACAATCACTATGCAAGCACAGCGAGTCCTGCAAACACTGTGCAACACGAGCCTCATAAAACAACCGAGGAGTTTTCTTCATATATTTTGTGATTAAAGATATCATCCTAAGCCCTGCAACTGATTGTATTTATTCTACCAGACGGATATATTATTGTCTACGTGATCTTAAAGGTGTTTCTACGCTGATGTATTTGTTTAAAATCTAATATTAGAGATGTGATCCGGAGGCAGCTGCTCTCTCACGGTCTCCTGACGTCAGCCCCCATCTGACAGGCATGTAAAATATCTGTTTACATTATAGCTTGACAACAATGTGCCGACATCTCTATTTCCCCTGTGACCACATGAAATAACCCTGTCAAAAATATATTACAATCCATACTTATGACATTTGGCTCTCCTCAGTCGCACAAGGTCATCGGGGCGGCGACGCAGCGAGGTGCAATTTTAATGACGAGAGTAATCCATGAGAGTGTGTGTGTACAGTTTCCAGGCTTCATTTTATCATGCTCGAGGTGAAATAGATGGAATATAAAAATCTGTTTTGTTGGGGCTTTTTGCTCTGAGTGAACCACTTATTCAACCCATGTAAAAGCAAAGAAAAAAGAAAAGAATTTGCCTTAACAGCATCTGACTCTGTGAGCTTTCAGTCAGCGTGTATTAGATTTATCACTTTCTTGTCCCTACACCTTGTTGATGCCCCCAGAGTACGACTACATTGGTATGGGAGGGGAAGCCTAAGCTGTGACTATGACATCTTTCTTGGTGCATTATCTTCACACTCAATCTCCTTGGGGTAGATTGAGTGCACAGAGGAAGTGCTTCCACTGGTTTAGTCCTAACATGTAACCAGACATTGCTTTTAGGGGTCGGCTGTTAACAGGGTTGACAATGCTCTTTTACAGCCTTCAGATTGAATATTCCCTGAGTCCCCCGCTGCAGAGGCCATGTCATTACAGCTGATAGCTCCATTATTTTTTGAAAGAGTTGGCAAGACTTTTTTATGTTTTATATTTTCCATGCACTTAATAGCTGTCACTGTTCCTTACCTTTAGAGTATGTACTTTCGCAAGGACACTTTTGGTTATGGCACCCTGGCTTCTGTTCTGCCTGGTCGCTTCTTTTTTTGATTCTTTTTTTTTTTTTAAATTACAGAGGACATAAAATCCATAACTTTGTGGAGATAAGGAGTGTTAGATGCTAATTATATAGACCAGGGGTTTTCAATTAAAACTGAAAGAGATCCACTTACTATAATTTCCTTCCAGCAAATCTCATAATGTCTAAAATGCATCCAGCAGCCTATCCCTATGTCTGTCTAATAAAATCAGCACCACACATTTACTTGTCATTTCAACAAGATTTATTTCCAGCGTTCAAAAAGCATTCTTTTAACTCGGAAAACAAATAGTTGTCTCTACCATAAATAATCAACTTTCCTTACTTTCAAACAAGTCGTGTCTTCTCATTCCCACATCGCTCTTCTGGTAAACAATCAATTTGATTGGCTCATTTGAGTGATGCTGTTAAGCGCGGTAAACGATTTCCATATTAACTGGATTAACTGCGCCTGCACTCTATAGCTGCGATCGTTGGGAGAAAAAAAAAAACAACCTCTCTTTGAAGATTATTACATTTTTTCATTGACTTAAATTGGTCACGGGTTCGAGCAGAACAGTCACTTGGTCCGAGCCCAGGCAGCCATTGGCTGTTTGGTGATTCCTGATAAAGACGACAGAATTTAAGGGAGCCTCAAAAAAGTGTTTTAAAGTAATCCTAATTCAAATTATTTTTGAAAAGTAGCTTCTCTGTATGTGATGTAATGATGCAAAATGGTGCCAAGCCTCCAAGTTCTCAAGTTTCAATGCGATAATTAGGACAGTCAAATTATTATTATTATTATTATTATTATTATTATTACTACACTTTTGAGCCCATGTTAGCAATGTAAAGCAATTCTAACCAGTGTAACGGCTTTGGAAATCAAATGCCAACTGGCATACATCTCTTGTATAAGTCTGGTGCAGTACGAGACGGGCAGAGCTCACCCACTGCTAATTAGCTTAGCTCAAATACTGGTAGTCAAGTGCTAGCCTCCTCTGCCTAAAGTCAAAAGATAAACTTTCCAACAACTCTGAATGGTCCTGTGTACTTGTTGTGACTTGTTTATCATGTTATGTTACAGTCAAAAGGATGGTATTTATCTTCTTGACTTTAACTTGTGAGGAAGGCAACTAACAAAAAGAAAACACAAGCCATTCAGAAGCGTATTGTCATGTTTCTTCTGCCAGTAGGAAACGGGAAACCTCTGCAGCAACTTGACTACAATTTTTAAAATTAACACGTTAATCGAGGCCTTTTAATCGATGACAATTAACACGTGAAGGCTGACAGCCCTGATTATAAAAGTCAAATATGAAGCCCACAGTGTGTGTTATGAAAAAAATAAATAATTATTTTTTAAAATGAACACAAAAATAAATAGCATGCCTGTAATATAAATAAAAATTAACAATTTATAAATCTTTCCACACTCTAATTTTCATCATAAAAGTAGTATTTTTATGAGTTAATTTTAAAAATGGTCTTTTTAAAATGTTAACATGTGATGTCCCTCTCACATTTTAGCCAATCAAATGCCTCCTGCCTCTTTAAAGCAAGATTGCACAACAACTGCTACCAGATTTAGCCAGTTAGCTCATGTTAGCACGGCAACAGCACTGTAATTCTTTATAAACCAATTGAAAGCTGTTGCTGTAAACATAGTACACACACACTGCAGCTAATTGCTCCTTTTATGTGGTTTTTACATAGTTAACCTGACTATGTCGCGAGCTTGGAATGTTACTCAGAATGAAAGACCCAGTGATAGCATTCTAGGCTAATGTTAGCTCTTGTTTTCTGACCACACAGGAAGACAGTCTGTCATTAGCTGCAGAAAAAGGTTGGACCTAACTTTATAGACTACTGCAGCAAAAATAATTGGTGGACATTCATATTTAGGCTTTGTGTGCATAATTTCAATGGGCTTGGAGGCATTTTGTGTGTTCAGCTGAAAGAGGGCCTCTTCTGAATTAACTGACATCCATCTTTAATGATGGAATAAAAAAATACACTGCCAAACTGCATCGACTTTTTCTTTTTTGCCTTGTTTTCATTCCTTGATTCTTCAGCTGCAAATCACGTCCTGAGGGAGGAGTGAAAAGGCTCGAGGATCCAGTTTGATCATCAGGATGGTTTTTCCTCTAAACATCCTGTCAGGGAATAGCAGAGTATAAGATTGAAAACAAAAAGTAGTCTGGGCTCAGGGATGGCAGTAAAAAAGCAAAAATTTCATCAACCACAGGCTCGCTCATAAATCAAATGGAAATGATTTTTGCATTTATTTAATTTGGTGAGGAACTAAAAAGCATTAAACTATGCAAGCAGCATGTGCAGGTGGGCGTTTGCATATGAGCGAAACGGGGATATATTGGAAATCGAAAAAGAACGATTTTACTCTTGACGTTGCTTAATCTGCAGCGTACAAATTAGTTAAAGGTTGAAGGAATTACAAACACTTGAAATATCAATAATCAGAACCATATTTATCATACAAGGGGTAATTAATAAGTTAATGGCCTCAGGCAGAAGCAGTTGATTTCACAAAACCAAGCACATTAACAAACTTCTTAATGGTTGTGCAGCACAGATCCCTATGTAGATGTTGGTAACTTGGACCTCCAGAAAGTGGTCCACAGCAGCGATGACATCAACATGTCTGTTAAAAAATGGCAACCATGGATCTGAAAAATCAGGTGAATCGGGCAGCTGTTGGACGAGTTCAAACCTGCATCCTGGATGAGTGCCAGAGGGTCATTTGTCCATTTTTCAGTCAGTTCTATTGCAGTTTTTAACCTGAAGCTTTACGCATAATCACGCAAAAAGGTTAAGGTTAACTCATCTCCTTCTAGCATAAGCCATGAACTTATCAATCAACCCTTTTATCAAGAACACAAGTTCTGGTTTCACCTGAGAACTTTAAATTTGGGATTTTATTCTTACTTTTTCAATCTGTCTTGCGAGTTTTCCCTGAGGATTAAAAAAAAAAAGACGTCTTTCTAGAGAGTTTCTCTTCAAAGCAATGGTGTATTTTGAAAAACAAGAGCCATAAATGCAGCCGATATAAAGAGCTCTCATGCACACTTCACAGAAGGACGGCATTTAAAAGCTTTTTAATGGGAAGCTTTACAAGTGCAATTACATGTATTAATTGGTTCCCCATAAGAATAAATAAGAATGACAGGGTAATTAAAACTTGTGGTATTAATTTCCTTAAAGATAATATACTATACAGTAAATTCAGTGTCATTCATTAAGTTGCTGAAATTACCAGGAGGCAGTTTTACTGCTCTCACCTTTAAAGAGGTTACTCAGGTGTAGTAAACCTCGAACACTGGTGGTGATTTGATCAAATGCCTCCTAGCCTAGAAAAGAGCAATAATAGGAAAAACAAAATCACAAAAAGGAATGGAAATATGTGTTCTTATATGGACGCAATATAACGTGTAGGAACCAGGACAGCTAATGTTTTACAATGAGGAGATGTGTAGAAATTATACATCAGGAAATATGTCCGACAAGCAGAAATGCCCCTGGATCCCATCTTTTGTTAACGCCAAACACTCAATATTGGATGCCAGCTCCTGAATTATTAAAAAGAGCATTAAAAAATAATAAACAACCTCAGACTGTTTCATTGAAGAATTCTCCAACACTGGTTGCATCTGTGTGTGTGTGTGTGTGTGTGTGTGTGCACCACATTGCTTTTTAAAATGCAAAAAACATACCAGTGTAGTACTATCAGGAGATTCATCAACTCATGTGTTTCATAGCATCAATTATTGTCTCAACTCCCAGAGAATCAGTTCATTTAAAACAAGCCTACAGGCATGTAGGAGTAATGAGTACAATAGATTTGAGCAAGAGAGAGAAGGAACGGAAGTCTGATATGCACAGAACAGATGTAGTGCTGTTTTTTTAAAGAACAGACAATGTTTGGGTTGAAATGCAGACAGAAATCTTTCAGACTGACTCAGGGCAGAGTTGGGAGCAACAGCGAATAATTTGATAATTAAGGCAACACGTGATCTGCAGCTGCACCGGTCGAAGGAAAGTTTGTCAAGCTGATTTCCAGCAAACCTAATGATGTGCAGTTGTGCCCAGAAACTGTCACTGTTATCATCACTAATGTTTGTACAATTATCCACTGTTTAATCTAATGTACAGTGTGTCGGGTTTTTTTTCTTTTATTACACAAATTCTTCAAAATTACTGACACTAAATCCTTTTAGTCCTCAGCGGATCAGGATCACTTCTGTCTGTCAATAGTTCTTACAGATTATATCCACCACATAATCCTCATTTCGCTGTGGATTGTTATTTCTCGGCAGTAAATATAAAGTTCTACATACATCTGTCTGCATTATTGAATTGTTGTAACTCAGTGGGTTTTACTGATTGACCAGTCAGGCTGTCTTTCTGTCATATTTCTTTCTACTCCACAGGTCACCTCATTTCATAATGGGTTGGATATTTCTAGTATAGTAGTCTAATGGTTTGTATCCTGCTATTATTACCTCTAGACGAGGATTCAGAGGTCAGATTCTGCACTGAATCAAGCAGAGATACTTTGGCATGAAAATACATTTTAATAATAGTTTTCCATTTAGAACTATGATTGAAAGAGTCGAAAGAGTTGAAAGACTTAATGTGTTTTGTAGTTGTGTCATTTTTTTCCTTTGTATAGTCTCACAGCTTTCAAAACGGCGAAAGAGCCCAGACCTCCTTTCAAACATGCAGATGCATTCACTGAAATTTAAAACAGTTTAATTTACTGATAAATGGAGAGCTGGCTGCAGTAATTTATATATGTATATATATATATATAGATAGATAGATAGATAGATAGATAGATAGATAAATAGATATAGATATGTGTATATATATATATATATATATATATGTGCCTGTCAATGGAAACACTTTAATCTTGCATTAAATATTTGAAGAATTACAGCAATTCATGCTACAAATGCAATATAATGTATGGTGTTGTTCTATATGGTGCTAAAAGTTGTAATAGATACCCTGTTGACCTGTTTGTAGAATCAAGTTCTCTTTGGTCTTTTAATAGGATTTATTTCAAAAAAGTTACCACCATATTTATCCTTTAATACACAGTGATGTCAGTCTGTTGCTCTTGTCTCATAGGAGAGAAACTGCTAGAACATGTTTTTAATATTAGTCAAGTTGAGCCAATGGTAAAAAAAAAAACAACCTGTTTTTTATGTATTGAGACAAATTGAGTCAAATCAAAAGTCGAAACACATCCCAAAAACAAAATGTCGATGTCAGATATGCCGGGGGTTTTCATGTGTGTTATTTAAAGTCTGCCAAGAGGTGCACAGAGGGGAGTGTGTGTCATCTCTGCTGAATCCTGAACCACTTGTTTCACACTATATAACAAACCTGCCACCCCCTGCAGTGTGTGCTGATCCAGCTACAAAGCGCCGTCTTCCCGGCTGCTGCACAGGGCACTTCAGGCGCCCTCTGGTACCGACAGCCATCAGATGTCAGATTGTACAGAAACAGCCCCGGCCCCTGCTAGCCGAGAGGATGCTGGAGCAAGATGCCTGTACATGCCGACTATCCTGGACTCTTTGTGTTCAGGCTTACTCTGTAGAAATAATTTGTAATTATTAAATAAAACATCATGTTTTCTAAATAAATATGGTTTCTGCATCTACAATAGTTTCTGTGTGTACCACCTCTACACAAAAACATGTAAAATGAAGTGATGTATTATAAAACTGTATTTTATTACCTCAGACAAGTTTACAATTGATCAATTTGTATGGCTTCCTGAAGAACTGATAATAAGAATGATAATGGGATAATGTGAACACAAAGCTTTTTTTTTTTTTTTTTTTCCAGATGTTGGGCAATTTTCACCCTCGTGGTTATTTTGTACTCTATTACTTTGTTATATAATGCTTATATATTCCAGTTTTTTTCTTTCATTACACTTTATTGTCACCATTTCACTCTAATAACTTGTGAATTTCACATATTGCCGATACTGCTGCTACAGCACACTTGGCATTATGTGTTCAACAGCATTTTTAATGTATCATCCTCATTACTGCTGCAATATTCCAGTTTATGTATGGCTAACAATGATGTTTCATCATTAAATCATCATTTTATTAATAATGTCATGATTTTAACAAAGGGCATTTTGAGCTAGGCTGCAAGATGCTTGAAACTCACCAGATGAGCTTAATTTAATTGCACAGAAAATATGTACTGTAATGACTCCGGAGACCCCAAAGCATAAAAATCATTACCCATAATAGCATGAATTGACATGAAAAATGTATTGGCTCATGTTGGTAGAAGTCATATTTACCATACTGCTCCCAAAAGACCTTTGGGGACTCTCTGCATATGCCGCTGTGTGTCTGCACATTACATGCAAGTGTCATGAATGTATTCTGATAGCTTTTCCATTTGCTCTGAGAATTCCCCTTTGTTTTCTTGATGCGAATCTGTTAGAGTAAATATTTACAGTCAGTTAATAACTGGAGGCTGTGATTGACGCGCATCATTTAATGCTCCCGATTTGATGCTCACATGGTTCATTGCAGGCACATGATGAGTTTGACGTTTAATGTCAACAGCACATGCAACTGCATTTTACTACTAGAAAAAGTAATCACAACAAATTTTGAATATCTTCACTTAAATTTCTTGACCAATTGGTAGACCAGCTTTATTGTGTACAGTTTTATTTTAGATGTATATTAATATCGTATCAGATAGCCTATGCCAGTTCGTTTTCACGATTTCGTACTAAATACAAATCCTGTGTCTTTCTTTTGTTGGTCACTACAAGAAATGCGTGTTTTAGGTCCAATAATAAATTTCCTGTTTCTTTTAGCTTAGGATTTGGTTTTGGTTCAAGCAGCATTATGTAAAAGCTGTCATTTTGTGCAAGCCAATATAACCTGAAGGGACAATATGCTGCTAACACCTGACAATAATGTTGGGCTACTGGCTAAAACTGTTGAAATTGTCTGATTGTCTTATAATCAAAATAAGCAAGTCGAGAACTTTGCTAACACAGCCAAACATCATGCAAATTCCTTAAGCACAAAGTATATAACTTAGCATGCTAGCTTAAATTTTACGGGTCCAAACAGCTAGAAGTCTACTGCATCTGTCTTGCAGCCTTTTATTTCACAATGACTAAAAGCAGATCGTTGACTCGTCCCCGAAATTTACTCTTTCTTATTCTTTGCATTCTTTGTCAGGTCCTGTTTAACTCCAACATGAAAACTGTCCTTCAGTGGTCCAAAGCTCCGGTGATAATGGTGCAAACACCAACACCCCCAACAGCTCTATGCAGTCAGCTAGCTGCGCAGCTAACAGAGCTAGGCAAGCAGCTACAGTTAGCAACACTTACAGGTTACTTTAGCCACTGCACAAGTAAATGTATCTGTCCTTCAGAACACCTACAGAGCGCAGATAGTGCACAGATAGTGCTGTACATTATTCATCAACACATATCCCAACTTCCATATATTCAGGTCCGGCCATAACAAGGCTTGCCTTGTCTTGTTCCGATCCTATCACCCAAGGTACATAATGCAGAAACAATAGCACTCTATTCTAATTTTTTTGTAGAATTTGTTTATTATTATTCTGAATCTGCAAAGTACCCATGTAACTAAAGGTATCAAATATATTAAGTGGCAACTCAAGGAGAGGTTTTATATAAAGTAGCCTAACATAACATAGTATTACTTAAAGTAAAGTACAAGCGCCTTAACATTATGCCTGTAAGTACTGTGTTTGAGTCAATGTACTTCCTGTAGACCTACATACTTTACACCACTGTACATTAACAAATTTACAGCCAATGCATTTTAAAACTTCAGCATCAAATGCACAGACAGCCTCCGTCACCAGAGACTGTTGGATGTACAACATGTGCAGGTTTTGGTCGGATTTAGCAGCACGGATTTAGCAGTTCTCTCATCCAATCTGCACATACATTTATACATAAGGTTGCTTATCGCAGCCTCGCATGTGGCCACATTTACACTGTGGAACACGTGATAAAAAAGATTCTCTCATGGCGTCATTGTAAATGACTGTAAGTCTGTTTGCACCATGTGAGCGGTGTACAGTCAGCCCTGAACCTGATTTACCTCGTTTTGTTGCCTTGTGTGCAGATTTATCTGCACCAAAATCCTCTGGATGGACAGACAGACGATTGATAACTTGTGCTATAAAACTACAGCATGCCACATTAACAGTATAAACTAAATCTGTAATTTATTAACATTTATTTCTCAAGCACTTGCAAGGTTAGATGTTAAAAATGCACCTGACACGTTCAGACCTTGTGTCACTTTGTTTCACCCATTTTGCCCTTTTTGTAGACTTTTTCTTTTTTTCCCCAACCCACTTAGTAAAGCTTTATGCGACAGTGATGCGATGAGTGGGAGTGTTTTCACTTCTTGCCCCTGAATATTTGAAGGTTTTTTCCAGTTCACCTCCCTGAGATGATATTTTTGCAGATGAAATATTCATCCCAAAAGTTGAGAATGTGCTTGACAGGTAAGTCAGAAGGTAAAGGAAGCCGAGTGCATCAGAGTATATGAGGTGAGAGATACTGTAAGGAGTGATGTTCTCACTGATGATCCTGGAGAAACAGTAAGCTGCATCAACTGCCAACAAATCCTCTAACATGAAAAATAGGCCAATTATGAGTGCTTTCCAAAACAAGCTATGACTGACATGTATGATTGCTTTCTGACCTGCTGCATGGTAAACGTTTCTATAATTAAACCAAAGAGGGAAGAATGAAAAAACTCTGTGAAAGCTGTGTGAAAATGAGAAAAGGTTCACTTGTAGAGATGAACCTACAGAGAAGTATCCTTTAAATCTGCAGGCAGGCAGCTGTTTTCACCCGAAAAAGCTTCAAAAACTCACTGTTCACAACCTGCTGAGCACTAAACAGAAGACAAATACATTATTCTACTTGCTGGTGGAGAATTTAGCAGCTAAAGAGCCACATTATTAGGAGTGGGTAAAGATCAGAGACCAGAAAAATAAATAGTGCTGGCTGTCTCCCAGCTATTTGCTAACAAGTTCACCATATTAGTTTATGTGTGGGTTTTTGTGTATTAATGTTGTCTTTACAATTTGTTTCTGCTGCCCCCAAGTTCCTAAAAAATCACTTATTGCAACAATTTCCCATGAAAACAAGGTATAGTCTCATTATAAAGGTATCTCTCACCTTCTACCCGTATATTTTTGTATTTTCTTTCAATTTTGTTGTGTTAGGGGTTTCAGCCTTCAGACTCCAGTGGCGCATAGCACTCGGCCAATAACAGAGCGTGGTAGACTCTACAAAAACATGGTTACCATGTTTCAACGCTGTCTTTCTCCTCCTTTCTCCTCCTGTGTCATGAGCTGCAGGTCTGTGTGAACACACATACAGCGGAGAGTGTGTTGTTTTGTCTGATTTCACACAAAATGGAGCATTATGGCTGCTTCCTGGGCTTGTTTATATCCTCTTTGGAATGTAACTACCACGAAACAAAAAGAAAACACAATTTTTCAAACCATCTCCTCGACCCCATATCATCCACAAATCATGACCCTCATCTGTCCAATCCCGACTCCTTTAGCCAGTCCTAATAAAACTACTCTGATGCTGTTCACATACTTTGGTTTGGCACCACAGTTGTCTCAAGAGGTCACTCTTTAGCACTTAAACAAACATGCTGTCATTTTTTGGTTAAGAACTGTTCCTCAGAAACACCCCAGGAGCCCACTCGATGAACATAAAACATCATCAGCGTCCCGGGGAACTGGCTCAGGGACTGCAGGTGAAGCTGCATGACGGCGCTGATGTAGTGCATGACCTTGACAAGACGGGACCAGATGGCTCAGCACAAACAAGCAAAGAGCGGTCGAGCATATGTTTGTATCATGGTCTGTAATGGATGCGAGCCAAGACGAGGAGATTCCTGTGAATCTCTTTCTTCATTTTCATGGACCTCTCAAGGAGGTCAGTTCAGTCGGTCTGTTAGGAAGCTGCAGTTTTGTTCATGCATGTAATGGATGGATGGATGGATGGATGTACATTTTTCAGAACCAGACATTTTGGCATTAAAGAGAGTAGTTCCCACAAATTTACAGGAAAATTGAAAATATCCAGCACTTCGTATGAAGAGGGCCTGTTCTGCCTCAAGCTGGTTTTTGCAAGAGAAGTGAAAGATGCACGACTGGATGGTTAAAGAAACGTCACAACACGTTCGCTCCACTTGAAAAAACAGGCACGAAGTGTTTCAGTTTATGTGATGATCATTTACTGCCATTGACCTGAATCAATCTGAACTTCGATCTATCGATCATTAAGGGGAACTTGTCATGCAGTGAATGTAACTACAAACACAGATATTATCGTAGAGAATATTAATGTGGTTAAATGATTAATTGTTTCGTTGCAAAAAAAGGTGTGAGGAAGCAATAACTTTGGCAGTGTCAGCACAAAGACAAACACTTGCAGGGCAGGTGCGATGAGGCTGAGAGGGCTTCTAGGCCCGTAAATAGGGCAGCATTGTTGGGAAAGGCAGCGTCGTCATCAGGGGGATGAAAAATGGTGGTAGATCCAATGTATCCACAGGGGGAAGCAGCTAGGTGTGCTGACAGAGTTTCAAGAAAGCAGGGTCAGTGGGTGAAAGGGGACAGTGAAGTAGCGCATTAAATTAATAGCTACAGCTGACAGTGTGACGTGTTAACCGAAATCCAAACTCTCTCTTGGACCCTGGGGATCGTGTTCAGAAATACTCTGAGAAACACAATCACCCTTCATTTTTTATTAAAGCGATATTTCACCACAAAATTATTTTTTGTGTAGCTATTACTCATCCTTAGATGTCTTGAATTGAAGAAAGTATTTTTTTTCCCCTTCCAGTTTTATTCCATAGTAAAAAGATTTTTTCCTACTTCTTGCTGGCAGTCTATGGAGTTACAATTTCAAAACATTAAAATCATCCGAAACATGTCCATCCAGAAAACTTCATGTGGTATAATCCAAGACTTTTTCATCGTGTCGTAGCCTCCACAGGGAGGCAGGATTCTTCTTTCAAGATCAAAAACTTCTAATGCACGCACTTGGCTTGGCACGTGACAGGGAGCCTTTTACCAGATGGGTTGGATTTAGTAGCTTTATAGCCAAAATAACAGTGTACTGGAGGTGCTGAGCATATGAAGAAGACTTGAATTACCACACAAAGCTGTTGAGTTTTTTGGATTGATGTTTTTAGATGGTTTTGATGTTTTGAAACTGTATCTCCATACATTGCCAGCAAAAGCAGCTAAAGTGTGTGGCTCACATTTTTGGAAAAAATCTGTTTACTGTGGAGGAACGCTGGAAGGAAAAAAAAATTCTTAAATTCAAGACATCTACGGCTGAGTAATTAATACGCACAAAAATAGTTTTGCAGTGAAATATCACTTTAACTGTTAGTATGACAGGAACAGCTGATCTTGCACTCTGCTGGACCCAAAAGTCAAATATAATTTGCTCACAATCAGGACTGTATCGAGCGCATCTCATTGTTGTGGCAATTCACAATTTATTGAAAAAAGCTCAACTGTCATTGACTGTTGACTCCTCGTTACTCTTCACCGGTTAGTAGGGGGCACAAGTCACCAGCAACTGCTTTAGATGTAAATCTCAGTAAAACAGTCTCTGGTTATTTTTGACTCACTTAAAAAAAAAAAAGTTTGTTCTCCTCTTGAATTGTGGCATCTGCAGATTAACTAATTAATTTGGATGGGTAGAAGAAGGCAGAAAGGGTTTTGTTTTCTTTGTTTTTTCATGGGTTACAACAAAATGTTCACAAGCAGTTAACAATGTTTAAATTAAAAAGTTAAATTTATCTTCCCAAGTATTGTTTCCTTATCGAGTTTTACAGTTATGTTAACCGATGACGCTCAGTCACAATACCATTACACGCATGCATCTAAAAAGAACTTTTCAATACTGTAAAAAATACACTTTATTTAGAAAATTCCATCTGTATAATAAGAAAACTTTAATACTATACTACAGAAAAAAGGTCTGTTCAAAGCTTTGCACATCTCCACTGGTTGTATCAGGAGTAACTGTTTCATTGGCTTTGTGGCAAAGATGTTTTACAAGAACTGGATACAATAACAAAGATGGCCGCCCAATCAAACCAATGACAGTTGCTCTCCCAGCGCATATGTTGAAAAAGTTTTCTGGCTTTGGGATTCACTTCCTGGTTATGCATCCGTTGAATACGTGCAGCCGAGTTCCCTCTGCCGGTCTCACCCGTGAGTTCCCACTCGACCCAAAGACTTTCCATTGTGGCAACATCACTGATTTTAAAATCGCTTTTTTCATCTCACAGAAGGTTTGACAAATAATTTTTAAAAATAATAATAAAAATTCAAATAGATATAAATAGAACAGAATATAAAAAGTCATAATTGAACTCCTTTGCAGTTTGAGCTAACCTGTCAACAGCTTTTCTTTGCTTTTTGGGCTGCAGGGGAATTTTTGGCTGCAATACCACGAGTGACCACTAAGCCACTTTGGAAGCAAAGCAAAGCACCTCCGCTGTATCCATGCTGCATCAGTGTTCCACCATCTGTTACCTCAAATATTTCACCGTCCTGTTTCAGCAGGACGCAGCTGGTGGAGATTTGCTCTCAGCTGACTGAACTCTTCCTGTTGTTCTTTCATAGGAGAAAAAGATTATCATTGTAGCATTTTATTTCTTAGTTTATGGATGAGAAATTCTCAGGTGAACGTACTTTTTCAAAAGAGAGGTTCAAGGTGATAATCACTTGAGACTTCATCTTGTCACGTTTTTTTTTTGTTTTTAATTTAATCATTGAAAATTCAGAGTAAGACAAGCATGCCCCATAGAAACAGTGAAGTAATTGTTTAATAAAAAAAAGAGGCTCCCTGTGGCAAATGATAATTAAACATCACAACGAAGGTGTTTCAGTCTGACACAGTGATTGATTACTGCTGCTTACACAAGTTGCCTTAAGGCTCCAACAAACACTGACTGTTGTGAAAATGTGGAAGATTTGTATTTAGACCACCTCATTATACCACAATAATTTTATTTGGGGGAAGGATAAGAAATATTGCAACATAATGGCATGAGGCAAACGTCCTGAGCCTGAATCGACAGCAGGACCTCACAGGCACAGTGCTGTATCTTTACTTCATGGTTTGGGGGGTTTTTTGTACTTTGTTTTTTTTTTTACTTTTATTTATCCAGGTTTTTATCGTCACAGTATTTGCTGATGTAATTACTCCATCACAGTTTAGTGAGAAACCAGCAATACCATCCTCACATCGCCAAATATGAACGCTTTAGGCGTCCCACAGTCTCACATACACTTGTGTCTATAAGAGATGCACCTAACTCTGAACAACCTCCAATGTAAACCCATCTGCATCAATATTAATCTCATAGCAGCTGCTCCACCTGACCGCGAACAAAGACCAACGAAGTCCCAAGAGGGCTGGAGGTCAAGGTGGACTGGTGGGTCACACACAAGGCTTTCCTCCAGGAAACTGGCATTGGTGGACAGTGCAAAGCCAGAATTGAAACCTAAAATGTAAAACCAATTATCTTTACCTAAACCCAACCAAAATGTGACATTTTCCAAAGATAAAACATCTGCTAGAAAAGTGTTCTAAGGCTTTTAAAGGGAACCTTGTGTGAGAAACAGGGTCAATATTTCCAGTGGTTCAAGTCCTCTCTGAGCTTGTCCATGTGATAAAGTAAATAAGCCACCTAAGTTTTAGTTGTGTCAAAGATTTTAAAGTTTTTAAAGATTTTCTTGCTTTTATAGTGTGACTCTACATTATTCAAGGTATTGTAAAACTGCTCTTACAAATTTTATATATCAGTGCCTCATTGTAAAAGCAAATTCACCTGCACAGTTGAGTCATGTGGAACTCATTCTGGAAAAAAGATTCAATTAATTCCTTGCAAATATTGTCTCTCAAACAAGATTAAAGAAAATCTCCCTCAGTTTCATTCATGCTTGGGACGCATGGCTTGTTACAGCACACCTGCATGAAGATTACAAGATTTAGGGATAAAAAAAATTTCCACTTCCATTTGATACGCAACATTTTAAATACAGTTGT
>JAQFJA010000009.1:7640966-7652033 GCA_029874485.1 Naso brachycentron | reverse complement strand
TTAGGTTTTTCTAAAACATGACAGGAACAATGTTGCATATATTTATTCTTACAAACTATGAACAGCTCTAAAAGTTAAAAAGTAACATTTTTAGTCAATCACATAATTTTAGCAATGTGATATTTGTCTTCAGTGACAAACCTGAGCTGGAAGCAATGCAGGTTAAGTACAAGATAAGGTGAGTGGTTATTTTTAAAGTCCAACAGCAAAACTAACAGTGAAACAGTGCAATCAAAGAAATAATGTTAATGGTTAACCATCATATTGCGCACTTTTCTATGAATTAGAATAGGCAGTGTTCAAGGTTCAGGCTTGGTTTCAGTTGGTGCAGCAATGTTATCTAAATGTATTGGCTATGACCTGCAGTGCATTCTAATAAAATAACCCCTCATTAAATGAAAGATAAAGAATTATTTTTCTGAGACCAGGTCTCTGTCTGAAATGACAGTCAATGCTGATGCAAAAATGTCTCTCTTCTAATATTCAGGCAAATCTACAGAGAAGTTCTGCATCCTCTCCACCACGAAGAAGCAGAGAGTTCCAGTGAAGCCCAGGATGACCATCAGCAGGAGCTGCCACATCAACAGGATGTATCCGCTGTAGAAGAACGCCACTGCTGCAAAAACAGACTGACAGAGGACAGAAGGTTTTATTTTGTGGTTTGAAGAATAAAGTTACTCCCACAAAACTTGACATTCCTGGATCACAGGACGTGAGATCATATTCTCAATCCACTTTGTCAAACTAACTAATTCCAACCGTCATGTGGAAAACACCAAGAGCAATATTCCATAACAGAGAGTTTTAAGGCTGGTGTGTTTTTTCATCATCTGTACAAAACCAAAAACACAAAGGCTGGTTGTGAGGAATAGTCGTAACAGTTTGTTTGTCATGCTAACTAGCTTACGACTTACAATAGCTAGCTAACTGCGCTGTTTTGTGAGCTTACACTGTGTTTGAAAATGTACCCGCTCAGGACTGGAAAAAATCAACATATTTTCACTTAGCAGTCTGACCATCTGAAGAGTAACATACGGCTATGTCAAAAAGAGTACAGTCTTCATTACATTTTTATACTTGTATAAAAACAGTCATTTAAAATCAGGACTAACTTGAACTTTGCTCTGCAATTAACAATGCTGCTTCTTGTTTAAATGTTTTCTGCATTGGTCTCTGGCAGGTGATACATGTATTAATTAAGTCAATGACTGCTGATTTTATTCATTTCTTTTGGAATGAATCAGCTTTATTGAAATGTCAGCAAGAGGATGAGGTTTCAACCAACCTTTAGAGTCTTAGCATTAGCGTTAGCGTACATTGGCTAGCTAAACAACTCTGCTAGCAACAGTTCAGCCAGCATAAAAATGGTCGCTGGCTAGAAAAGTTCCTACATTTTCACTTACATTTTCAGTAGTTTTTGTGCAATTATTTTTAGACTCATGCATAATATAACATATAATAGCATAATTATTATTATTTGGCACATTTTGTTCTTGTATATCCAAATTACTGTTCATGCTAAGATTTTTCTTATTTTTGACTGACTATCAAAACAAGTTCTCCATTTACATAGACAGATACCTAATTGTATTAAATAATAATAATAATAATAATAATAATAATAAAACTGGGACACTAGGAGGCGTGATCATGAAACCAGAAAATAAATTTCTCCCTTTTGCTGATATTTTCTCATATGAGAACACAAGACAAGTGACTTACAGAGCAGATATGTATCAGTAGCAGACCAAAAAATGCAATTTAACTGCAGGTAAAGTTAAAGAAGATCCCACAGTTTCTGAGGTTTACTTCGTCTTAGCGACCAATTTCGCTTTAGAAAAAGAGGGGAGCTTAAGCTGTGAATATTGCTTGTTCTTTTCCTTTTTAATGGGGCTTCAGGTGAATATATTTCATACTTGACAAGACAACATTTTTACCCAGCTTTGCTCAGCTCTGCTAACAACATCTAAGAATTGGCAACTTGGGATTACCTGGATGAATTTGAAGATGGTGAAAGCAGGTGTGCTGTGTTCAGCATAAACACAGCCTAATATGCTGTAGAGCTGTGTGTTGAAACAACTGTCCCCGAGTCCCAGCAAGAAGCTGCACAACAGGGCGATGGATGCGCTGAGACAAAATATAGTTTTCATTAAACAAAACAGAATTGTGACTGGCTTTCCTCATGATCAATCTTCCTTTCTTTTAAACTGTTAAAAAAATTAACTACCTTGGGGTTAAATACGGCTTCTTTTGGGTGCTGGAATTAAAAATAACAGGGGCATCATCTGGGATGTTGAGGAAGATCAGATAGAAAGCAACGAAATGGACAACCATGCCTAAAAACACCACAGAGGTCCGTCTGAAGCGATTGTTCTTGCACAACAGTCCAAACAAGCCTCCACCTGATGGGGAAAGGACATTTTTATAAATTCAGTTTCCACCAGCGACCTTAAATGACTGTAATGCACTAAAAGAGGAAAGTAAACTTACCCACAATTTCTCCAATGCCGACCACAATCCCAGAGATCCCAATCAAGCCTTTAGCTGCTTCTCCAAACTGTGCAGTTGCTCCAATACACGTCCCATACACTCCACTGTAGAAAGAGAGTTCCAGGCCTGGAGAACAAGGAGTTCATGCGGTAGCTGCAAGCCTTAACTGGAGGCTGAGATACTTCTTACATTTTCTCCAATCAACTTACCGCTGTATGCCATGCAGGGACTCAGGAGCAGGATAGTTTTTGCCTTCAGAAGCTGCAGGATGGTTTCTGCACAGGACAATAAATGCATACTATATTTCTAACACCTATATACATTTGCACTGAGCTCAGACGAAAAATGCAAAGTCCCCATTACCCTCTGAAAACCAAAGTTCAGCACAGATAGAAGATGGGAAAATATTCAGTCTCAATAAGCCAAAAAGCCACATTTAAATGCAGGTGAAAAGGCACCCGAGGGAAATTCAGATTTTAAAAGAAAAAATCCCAACAGGTGTGTTTATAGATGCTTGGATTCCCTTTCTTGACACAAATCAGTGTGTATTTTCAATATACCCGATACCTTTAAGGAAGGCGAACAACAGGTAACATGAACACAAAATACATGCGAGACAAAGAGCAATCTGATCTTCCAAACAACTGCAGGCTGCACTGAAGGCAGGAGCAAGTGCAGCACAGTTTCTGTTGACATACGAGATATGATCTGAAGTAAAGCTCTGGCACAGGCAGTTTTTATGTGCACTGTTGTAATGTTAGAAGAGTTTTATCCGGATGAAAGCAATTTCCCTTCAAGAAAAATAAAACCGCCTGTGACTGCTTGCTAGGCTAAAAGCAGTAAACACACAGAGGTTACCTGCAGCATGGCAAACAACTCAGAAAGAAAAGAAAAATAATACCTTCGGTAATAACTGTGGTGCCTTTTTTCTGTCCTTTTTATATTGAATTGAAAACCTCAGATGAAACAAAGTTGCACTGCAAGAAATAGTTTCTTTAGCTAAGTCTGCTGGAGATTCTACCTTTTTTGGTCCCAATGAAAGAATTTTATATATCAATAATATTACAAGAATTGCAACAAATTTTTAATACAGATATTTATGCTTCGGTGGTCCCTTAACTTCTCCTCTAGCGCCACCACCAGGGCAAAGTTTTCAGTGAGCCAGTGAAATTCGTACACTTCTGCATGGTGAACTGACACAAAATTTTGTACATTCAAGGTTCCCACGTGGTTTTCCCACATTTTTCCTTATAGCACCATCGTGAATGAATTGCTGTGAAATTTGGAACATGCCTTCATGTTTCCCTCAGGATGACATAAAATAACAGGCAATCGCCTGACTTTCATCCAACGCTATCATCAGGTCAGTTTGGCCCATCACTAGTTTGATTCAACTATGATGATTATGATCAGGGTCGGGAAGTGACGCATACTGTAATTTCGTTACTTATCACAGTAACTAGTAAAGTAAGTAAGGGATAAGAATTGCCAAAAACAGTCATTATATTACAGTTACATTACCAAGTAATGCTGTATTACTGTGTGCTAAATGTTTTTTCTGTCCTCAGATACGTTATGACAATGAGGTATACGTGCATGTGCCGATTTATACTTTTCTACAAGAGGTGTTTTAATTAGGCCGTCCCTAATTTTGAAGTTCTAATAAGCTACTGACGGTGTGTCCATGCTTAAGCATGTCTTTAAATTAGTAGACAACAAAACAAAGTTGTTGTTTCAATAAAGTTTAGTTTTTGTAGTTGGCTAAACACTTTGTGCGTCCCTTTTTTAGGAAGTCTTTTGGGTTGTGAATGTAATATAGTGAAGTAACAAGTAATGTAACTAATTACTTTTGATACAAAGTGATAAGTAAAGTAAATATTATTTTTATAAGGAGTAATCCGTAATAACCTGTCCAACATTGATTATGATGATGGTTAAATACTGAAGACATTCCCGTCATCCTCATCTGGACTGTGTGCTTTGCGCTAATTAGCAAACATTAGCATGCTAACACTCTAAGAGCAGCTAAAATGTAAGCAGGCTGTTAAGCTGTGTCCTAAATCCATACTACGTGTCATTTAGCTCATCTCTGCAGTGGAATGGCAACAGTGTACAAGGAACTCAACATACCACCTATTCTATAATTTAAAAAAAGATGACATTTTTGCTACACAAACTGCAATTTTGACATCAAAATGTGTTTTTCTAGGATTTTTCATATTTTTTTGTCATCGTGTCTCAAACACCAGCAGTTTATTTTAATTTTTCTAAACCTAGAGCAGCTCTGAAATTTCTGTTGCACATTGTGTCATTGGAGAATGTATGTACATCATGTACATCAACAGCAACAGTTGTCTTTGGTTTTCATGCTGTCTGGTAGGATGTGCTGGAAAAATAATCATCTCCCATCTTGATCTCCTGCCTCCTGTGCCCAGACTCTCTGTCTGTGGCCTTCTGTCGCCGTCACTTCTGACTATCCATTCTGAAACGCCAGGCAGCGGGTCAGCTACAGAACACCGCCACCAAATGGTTAACACCTGGACAAACAAATCCGTGTATCACAGGATCTCTTTTCCAGTGTGACCATGTTACGTACTAAAACCCTGTTTAGAATGAGTCTGTAGTTTGGATTCAGGACACATTATTCTTGCATAAATGGATACCAGTACATGCATGCTGATGCAAAGTGTGAACGAACCATTCCCACATTTTACTTAACCATAACAGATGATGCACACTCCCGTATGGTATAAAAGCATTTATCAGACTTACTGAATTCTGACTTGGCGTCCTGCACGGCAGTGTTTGCTCTGTGCTTATATCTAAACAAAAGAAAAACAAATCAATTTCAACTTCCACAGAGCTGATGTTAATCAATACAAATGAACTGCACACACAAACACTGAGAGAACTTCCTTTCAGGGAAGAACAAGTGAAGTAATTTACAAATTAAACAGACTTTAGTTGCACAACAGATTCCTGAAAATGCTGAAAAACATAGTGTAGAAAAGGTGTTTTTCACGGTATATGCTGGCTTCCCACAGGATTCTGTGTTGTGCTGTTGGAATCATGCACACATTTAAACTCAGTTAATAAGCTAGGATCAAATACCTGCATGTCGGAGACACTGAAACATTATGTAAACACATTCTGCTGCCACAACACCGAGCGGCTAAGAAGTCTGTCCAGATTCAGCGCGCTAACATGATTTCTACATGATCCACTTATTTCAGTCTCATCATTGTTTCTGTTATAATGTCCTACATATCTTTGCACCATTGATGGGAAAACTATTGTTTTTATTGTTAATCATGATGAAAACACACAAAAACTTAATTGTGGTGAATTTCAATTAATCACATAATCGTCATCATCGTGAATTAAAGTGTCTGCTGTGAATAACCTAATGTAATCATCACTATTCATGCCAGTGAATAGTTCACGCTACAATGCAGGTTGAGCTTTATAGAACAGAGTAGACTTAATTATACAGTTTTATTTATTTATTTATTTATTCTTTATTTATGCAGGGTTACCATATAATTTATCACTGCCTTATTATTATTTTTTTTAAATCAAAATGTGTCTGCTATGAACATGATTAAGGTTGTATGGTAAAGTGATTATAATATGTTTAATTGCTTTTTTCCAATTTCTTAATGTTTTCTTAATGTATCTATATATATTTAGAATTTTTCAGATTTTTTTAGAATTCAATTTTCCAAAAATAGATTTTTTTTCTCATTACTGCAATAATATCCTGCATAACAATTATTTTGGCCACAATAATAGTGACATGAAATTTTCGAATTGCCCCATCCCCACTTTGCACCCCCGCTTTCATGACTTTTGGCCTTATTTTCGCTTTTTCATACCATCTTAAAACAAAAACAAAGTCGAGGGTCGTGCTTGGAGAGTTTGGCATCTTTCACATCAGTCACTCTCACGTAGAATGTCGCCGTCCCGGCTAGACCCCATATCTGTCTGATTGCACCTGACTTAAAGGAAGTGTAATGATGAGGCTTGGCTGTCAAAATTGCAGTGATCTGGAGTAAAATAGTCGGTGTCAACTGTGAAAAGGGGAAGAGTGGGTTTAAATTCCCGCAGAACTTCATCTTAAAGAGCCTTACAAAATTCCAGCTGAGTCATCGGAAAAAAGTTGGTAACACTTTCTATAAAGCCTGTCTCTATAATGCATTACAACACATTATGAACATGTATGACATATTATAACACTATATGAACATATATAACACATTGTAACACATTATGAATGCACTTATAATGCATTATATGTGGTTAGGGTTAACCCTAATTTTGCTTATAACTATAATTATACAGCACTATAGGTGCATTATAATGCATTATAAGTATGTTAATAATGCATTATAGATGAATGCTTTAAGTAAAGTGTTACCAAAAGGTCCTTTCTATAGTGGTTTGGTTTTATCCTAACATTGTCAACTGCCTCAAGGTAAATAAAGAACGTTTTGCCGTGTTCATGTTTTTATATAGACTACTATGTCACTTTTTATGTATCCCTTGGTGTTCGTGCCTACTGTGTCCTTTTTCAGTCGTGATTCAGACGTTTTTATAATTCTGAGTGTCTGTGAGACTACAGTGAAAAACACACAATTATCTAAAGGATTTTCATTTACCTCATCGGTGTTGAGAGCAGTGACTGCCCTTCCTCTTCAGAGAGCATCTCCTCTTCATGATGGCTCTTTCTCAGCACCAGGAAGCTGAGTGTGCCGAGTATGGAGGCGACCAACAGGGACAGAAAAACGTTTTTCCTGCTGCTGTCTGAGGAAGATTTAGATGACCCGCTTCATTAAAATACACAAGATATATTAACAACATTAGGCTGCAGCACATTCTAGCTTATGGTATAATCACCAGTCACTTGATAGTTTGATCATGATTTTATCCTACCTGATATCTCTGTTCTTCGGTGCCAGTCAAAATAGATGTAAAGATTGCCAAACAGCATGCTGTGAAACAAATTAAATGGGTCAATTAAGTGAGCAAAAGACTTTAACACAATTTCACATAACATTTCACGGCTCCCACATAAAAATCTTGTCTCTCTGGCATCTCAGAGAAATGTATTTTCTCATGAGACTCTTCCACATTAAACCCTTTTAAAATCTTTGAATAATTCAACAAAACAAATCCCACTTCAAAGTCCACTGGGTAGCTGTTTATGGAGCTTTCAATAATGATACATCAGATCTCCTTCAGTAGATTTTCAGACTTCGGTTTGTCCTAGAATTATATTTGTTGAGAGTTTTTCCAAGTCCAACTTTTAAGCACTTAAAACTAGAGGGGCCATAATCCCATTCCTACCAAAAAGGCCATTAGTCATGATAAATACCCAATACAAGGAGTAATGCATTCATTGTGTTAGGATATCTTTTTAAAAAACAAAATAACCCAAAGAAATACGCCCACTTTCATCAGACGGATCATTCAAATCCGCTCCCGGCTGATGCAGGTGAGCTCTGCTCCGCTGTGCTACCGTGCGCTGCGCTGCTTTGAGGGACAGATATTGCCTCTGTAAATACGATTCGCAGACGCCTTGAGTTTTACCTTTGACAGAGACAGTCATAGTTGCCAAGCAACCAAAATGCAGCTGCCACCACACAAAAACGTATCAATCTAACTGCAGCAAAGTCTGTGCTGTCATTTTGATCGTCTGTGGCCAATATGGGTTGAAATGGTCACATTTTGTTTGCCTTTAGTGCAATTTGTACGACATTTGTAAAACATTTTAAATGAAAATACATTTTCAGGAAAAGTCAGGGACCAGCAGCACTGTAATGTTTAATTCACAGAGTTACATAACATATAAATGAGAAAATGGTCAAAATGACCATCATGGACTCGCTTGTGTTAGAGGAGGAAGATCGTGTGTAGTCAAGGAAAACAGAGTTTCTGGCCTGTGACAACAGAACGCTTGTCTTTCTCCTTTCTTTGCATCATAGTGCGAGCCCTAACCTGCCAGCAGGACTTTTTACATGTTTGCACATAAATGTACACTTTTCTGTCACTTTTTCACTATACTGACGAACAGCAGCATGGAGGTGAAGGAGTGTATATGTATATGCAGTCTTGTATAAAGTACCCATAGGCCATATTTTGAGTGAAAGTAAAGATACCTCACTGGAAAATGACTCTGGTAAAAATGAAAGTCACCTATTAGAATATTACTTCAGTAAAAGTGTTGAAGTAGCTGGTATTTACTGTACCAAAGTATCAAAAGTACACTGAATATAAACGTACTCAAGTATCAAACACAAAAGTACAAGTAAAAGTACATGTAAAGATGCTGTTAGTAAAGCGGTTAACTTTGACTTTTTAAAAACTGTTAATTTTCATTTATGTAGCCTCTGGTCTACG
This sequence comes from Naso brachycentron, assembly GCA_029874485.1. Classification (NCBI taxonomy): domain Eukaryota; kingdom Metazoa; phylum Chordata; class Actinopteri; order Acanthuriformes; family Acanthuridae; genus Naso; species Naso brachycentron. The sequence continues at coordinate 7,643,144 of JAQFJA010000009.1, read as the reverse complement.
TAAGGACAGAATTTCTCAGTCATAAAACAAAATGCAAATACAGTGATACAAAAAGAAAGTGCTAGAAAGTTTTCTAAACTCCTGTGGACCTGATTTGAACACAACAGGCAAAAGTTTAGCTCAAGCGGAATCGGCAACTAGGCGACTGCTTCCTACGTCATCTTTCATTCATGTAGATAGCTTAAGTAATCAAGGTTGTTTTTATTTTATTTTTTTTTTTAAATAACGCTGCCTGAGTGTGGACAGTGAAATGTGCCGCAGCTGTTTGCTCTCGTGCCTGGCATTAATAACCAATGATTACAACGTTATTGGCTACCAAAACAAAATAAAACAAAATCATTTTTTAGTACCAATTTTCTTCCGGTTTTACTTAGTTACAAGTAATAAAGATTCTTATAGAAAATGTAATGGAGTAAAAGTATCCATTTTCTTTGGAAAGTTGTAGTAAAGTTACAGTGAAAGTCAACAGAAATATAAATAGTAAAGTACAGATATCCAAAAAACTACTTAAGTACAGTAATGAAATATTTCTACTCCATTACTATACAACACTGGGTATATGCAAGGAGGGGGAAAAGTAAAGAAGTAAGTTCATTCATTCATTATCTGTAACCCCTTATCCTTTGCAGGGTTGGGGGGGTTCACCCTGGACAAGTCGTCCATCCTCACAGGGCTGACATACAGAGACAAGTAAACATTCACGCTCACATTCACACCTACAGGCCATTTAGAGTCACTAATTAACCTGCATGTTTTTGGCCTGGGGAAGCCAGAGCACCCGGAGGGAAGCCGCGCAGACACGGGAAGAACATGCAAACTCCACACAGAGAGGCCCTACCCCAGCCGGGTATCGAACCCAGGACCTTCCTGCTGTAAGATGATAGTGCTAATCATTAATAAATTAAATTAAATATAGACATTTAAAAAAGAAAGTGCTAAAAAAAAATATCTGTAAATGGTTTGGAGGTCATGTTTTGTTCTCCACAAATGAGTCACCGCATTGACCAATCAGAAACCAGATACATCCTTCCTCAAATGTTTGTCCAAATCAGAGATTTCTAATTTTTTCATTTACCTGCAAAGCTTTACATGTATCAGACCTGTGGTGTTCAGCTTCGGGGCTTTCGCAGTTTAGAATCGAGGTTCCCATGAGAACAATCAGAGTCCAAACACTGATGAGAATGTTTGACAGACACAGGAAGCAAACGAGAAGGACTGTGGAGTTTTTTGGGGTGTGGATCAAACACCGACTCTCTGAAAACAATCTGCATTTCTGCCGCTTGAGGATGCTTCTTTCATTTTTTTTTTAAAAAGCTGTTTATTTTCCTTTCATGTGGAACAGAGCAGTCCTATAACATCCTGCAGTCTATTTCTGTCTTTAATTACATATCACCTCAACTATAAAATGTAGATGAGCAATTAGTCCATGCCGAAGCCTCAGTGAGGGATACCAGAGGTTATTCATGAAAGAGAACAGCAGCAGCATCCTGTTTGTGTGTCTGCAGGCTGTGAAGAACGGATTCTTAAGTTTGCTGTGGCAGGGATCACCACTGCCGAGTCGGATTAGCACTGCCCTATTGTGAGTCTTGGCACAGGTGACAGCCAATGTAATTATTAGAGTAAATCAATTTTGCATATTTTAACAAATACAAATTAGTTGTCCGAGCCTGTGTGCAGGAACAGAGGGCATAATACAAGAGACAGAAGGCCAAAACTCTCAAATGCAGATCTCGGAAGAGGCTTTGGTGTTCTTGTACTTTGACAGATGAGATTTGTAATTTTAATGCGAAGGCATAAAGCAATATCCTGTTAGACAGAACAGTACTTTGCCTGCTGCAGTTTTATTATATCCTACTTTGAACAGAAGAGCTGCATCAAATAACATAAGAATATCAAAAAAAAAAAAAAAAGATGACTCGTGTTTTAGGCACTGAAATGGAATGATGGTAACAGATAATATAGTGCAGGCTATTTTTTATGGCCATCTAGGTAAAAATGCAAGTAAGGAGGAGTTTTAGATTCTCAAATTAATCCTTAGATGCACAACTGGGTCAAAAATGACCCGGTGAGGTTGTTTTCTTGAAATATCTTTGAAATCATAAGTTGCTAAAATTTCATATTGCAGGTATTACTCAAAAAAAACATGTTTTTGATATAATGCCATTTAAAATTTTTAGT
>JAQFJA010000009.1:7580918-7594109 GCA_029874485.1 Naso brachycentron | reverse complement strand
TGTAGCTGCTGAGAGACAAGCAGAAGTCCAGATGTCTGGTGTAGCGAGGGAGGGCCAGAGAAAAATATTTGCTCTGTGGCTATTACAATTATACGGAAGAGTACTAGCGTCATGGATAAGAAAAAGAATCTGAGGAGGAAGATTTTTTTTTATTTTGCGATTCAAGAAAAAGGTCGAAATTTCGAGAATAAAGTTGAAATTTTATGAATTGAGGAAGAATTTCGAGTTTATTCTCAAAATTCCAACTTTTTTTCTTGAAGTGCAGGATAAAAAATATATTATCCATGGCCCTAATACTCTTCCGTACGTTTATGTTACTCTGCTGTCTCCGAATATTTCTTTGCATCACAAAGGTGCCCGTTAAATTTCTGCCCAGTCAGCTGTCTCCTGATGCATCAGACTCTTCTGTTTCCTGGTCCTGTCTGTTTCCCTGCTGCCTGTGAAGGCTGACAAGTTGTCTTATGTACTTTTACCAGTCGCCAACATCATACAGTCTGTGTCTGCTGGACTGGTCTTAAAATTCAACTGCACTGCATCCCTCATGAATCAACTATTACCACTCCGTGAAGCATTTTTGATATAATAATCCAAAGTTACTTCACAGTCAGTTGTTGGGCTGCAGCTGACACCCAAAAAGTGCTAAAAAAAACTCAGCTGACCTTGTAGTGATTTCTGGAGCACTGTGAGGAAATCCTGTGATTGAAGACATGCGGGTCACACATCCTAAATATGCTCGACAGCGTGTTTGTCACAATGAATGAGCACATTCTTTAATCACTGCCGGGTGAGCTGACAGAACCTGTTCCACGCTAATTGCGTCCTTTAATCAACTATTTGGCTCCCCAGCTGAGAGCCAGATGGCACACAATAAAATCTGGGTTTAAAGGGCTCAAAACATAAACAACAACAGCAATGTGCAGAACAAAGTATGTTTTCTTACCAGCAGAAGATCTGTATTCCTATTTTCAGACTTAATGTGCATGGCTGATCACAACACGGACTATTTAAAGTCTAGTTTTGCTACTGATGTACTGAGCGTGACTGTATTTGAAATTCAAAAATCACTCAGATGCATTTGAATACATGGTTTTAATGGGCTGCAATCTGTTGCATTTACTGTGTAAAAATCTCAGTGGAGTTCAGAAAGCTGCCGCCCACACAAACGAGGAAATCAATGTGTGTGCAGCCAGCAGCAGACCTGGACCTGCTGCCAATATACTGCATGCTACAGACGCTTTTGTCCTCCTCCTCCTCCTATTTAAGTCTCCTTTGTGTTATTTTTCCCTTAAAGATTCTTTTCATTTGCAGGTGGCAGAGGAGAAATTAACAGAGATTAAAATAAAGAACGAGCAAAGAAGTCATGCGGTTCATTCATGATAGAAGGAATGCTTGTATCAATGTTTAGGCTTAATGTTTCAACTATACATGTTTTTAAAGGTATTGTACAAAAAAGTAATAGTGTAAATTTGTAAGCATATGAAATTTTAAGAGAAATAAAAGAGGTTAGTTTAAAATGTGTGATAATAACGACAGAAATCATAGCAGTGCACTTATTATTCTCCATGACAAAGTTTAGGAACGAAATAAATCTACTGCACAAAATCTGTACACACACACACACTCACACACACACACACACACAGCAGCTCATATGTAAAGTTGTCAAAAGGATGGAGGCATCATCTAACATTACCTCAACATTCCACCAGGGGGCATTTTTTTATGTGTTAAGAAAATGAAGCAGCCAGAAAATGCCCAGAGTCCTTTGCAGACAAGATGAGAAACATAGAAGTATTTTGGTGAATAAGGACCATGGTGAAAAATTTTAATTTTAACTTTTCTATGGATGTTGTTCACACACATTTCCTGCAGCATGTTGTTTCCTCATTGGACAGGAAGCTTTTATTCTGCTGATTTTGGCCAGCTTACAGAAGCAAGAGAGCCTCAGCAAGGTTACACAGTCTGTGTTTCTCTCCAGGCCTGCACCAAACAGCAGGGGTGGAAAGTTACAAATTACATTTATTCAAGTTACTGTGACTGAGTAGCTTTTTTTGTGTGTACTTGTACTTTTTTGAGTATTTTCTGAAATCAGTAATTTTACTTTTATTTATGAGTACATTTTCTTGGAAGCAACTATTCTTTACTACATTTTAAACACCATCAATTACAAAGTAAAAAAGAGCTGAAACAATATGTCTCTCAAAGTTTTCTATGACCCGGTGCTGCGTCTGCATGCCAGTAACTGTTGATCTGATTGGCTCTGGCTGAATAACAGCAGCGCCAGAAGGTGAACAGCAGTCAGTCACACACACCCAGACAGCAAAGGGATGCTGGTGTGCAGAGATGGAGATGGATGGAGATGAAGTGATGATATTATTCCCAAAAAAGTAACTTTTACTGTGAGTACATTGTAAATGAGCTACTTTTTACTTTTGCTTGAGAAAATTTTTACACCACTGATTTTCTTTTTTGAAAATTTCATCAAGAAAACAGTACTTTATGTAAATGTTTTTGTACTCTTTCCACCCCTGACAAACAGCCTCCACCAGTGCCAAAAAACACGGGGAAACGTCAGTATGACTTTAATCACTAAACACAAAGAATGCAGACACTTAATTTGTCACCATATCTAGAATTTAAATAGCAGCTGTGAAAGGCAAAACTATTTAGAAGGTACCTGCCACAAACTCTTTTCCACTTGTGTGAGATTTTGTCACATGCTTATGTAGGTGTACTTTTACGGTAAACATTCTTTTGAGATGACTTCTTCTCTAAATTGAGCCATCTATAGATTTGTTTGTTTGACCTGCTTTAGCTGAATAGGAATATCAGCTAAGCTTGATGCATTACGAAACATTTTATTTCAGTTTTTTCTCATCATCTGTCAGGTTTTCTGCCAGAAGTTCAACAGCGGGAAATCCTCCAAGGGTAAAAAAAAAAAAAGAAAGAAAGAAAAGAAATCATCCTCATATCACTTTAACAGAGTTTGGGATCACGGCTTATATCCTTATTGACACAATTCACAAAAAAACCCATACAGGTTACCATGGAAACAAGCTGGCACTGCAGCGTGAGCTTACTAAGGGATGTCAATCACAGCAGCCTTGACGGCACGATGCATACGAGCCATTCTTTTTAGTGCTCACATGAAAAATATCATCTGAACACAAATGTCAGCACAACACAACACAACTCTGCCTGCACACCAAACTAACAAAGCATTTATTTTTTCACATTAAAGGATGATATTCTTTGTGCACATCATGATGACTAACTTTCAAAGCAGCAGTTGTGCCACCAGGATCTCATGTTCCACCATCAAGACGCTGATATTTGTGCATTTCACCCCACAGTGATGGTGGCTGCAGGTTGGCCATGTGCTGTGGATGCTGCTGACTGCAGCAGCTTCCAGTTGTTTCTTTGTGACCATAATGTGCCTGTTTACAAAGGGTCACTTCAACAGATGGAACGTGATGCTACTCTGCAGCAGGAATATGAATCATTGATGCTGCAACACAGAGCGTTACCCAGGAAACTATACTGTTTTTCCAGATGAGTGTCAGCTGGGTGTGAATGCATAATTATAGCAAAATTATCTCAATGCGATGGGAAAACAAAAATTTGTAATTCTGAAAAACACTCTCAGGAACTGGGGATTGTTGTAGGCCAGGCAAAAAAAGAGAGCAGGCGGGTTTACCTGCAATTTTCAAAATATAACCACTGTGTTTTGACATACTTTCAACTCTAATTTAGAAGATCTCTGCAGGAGCAACAGCAGTTCAACACACTGTGAGGAGAAACCTGAAGCACAAACTCAAGGTCCTCTTACTCAGCCTGCAGAGATAAAACATGATGTATATCAAGTTAGGCCATTTCTGCACAGTCCTTCCTTTCATTTGAATAAAAAAGCTTTTTGACATCCTACTTAAATTATCCACTTTCTGCAGCAGCAGTTCCAAGCCTATTTCCACTTGATGTTCATTAACTTCTTTGTAACATCACATACATGTGGTTAACGGCTGGAAACAAAGAAGACAATTATATCATTAAATACAAGAATATATATATAACTTATTCTTCAAGTCTTCAAAAATTCCATGTTCTGGTTTCAAAAGGTTACCAAAGTTAATGTTGACATGTAAAAGTGCTCAAGTTCTTTTGTGAAAATCTGTCAAAATTGTTACTTTATTTAGAATTTTTTAAGAAATAATGCTTTTACTTAAACACATGAAAATGAGACTTTTGTCTCATTCTGTGTCAAACAATTCCACCAAGACTTGTGCATCTTCACAATGCAGACTCATCCAGAGTGGGTGAGACCCACAGTGCCTCTAGTGGACTTACTCCTGTATTACAGCTGACTTTCTTTGTTTTTGCACTGTATCTTTACTCAGTATAGATATGAATAGTCGCATGACTACAGACCTCAAACAAGTGAATAAAAATGCATATTATTATTTCAAACATGGTAAGAGTAAGAAGAGACTGATGAGTGTCAATGAACACATGGGCAATGTGACTCTGAAATATTTATTGTGTCAAACTTGCACAAATTTATGTAACTACCTCTTGACCTATTGTGATGTTTGTTTTTGTGATGTTGTCATTTAGAGGTTTGGTGGGAGCTGACATGGTGTCACATGACACTGATGTGGATACCGTTTTATTACTTACTATACATGTCGAGGCACAATTCATCGCTTTAGCAGATGTGGTCTTGTGAAGGTGAAGAATCTGCCGATTGGGAATAAGTCGACGCACCAAAAGGCACGGACGGGGTTCGAACCCGCGATCTTCGGTTTACGAGACCGACGCCTTACCACTTGGCCACCGCGCCTGCGCCGAAAATGATTTCCGTACGCTATAAATATGAGCCTTTACGCGGTATATGACTTGTTTTCGTTTATCAGTTCGACTTCATTCATGCACATTAATCACGTGAGCTGCCGAAACAAGCTACCATAATAAATGTATTGTTGTATTTCGGCCACAAGGGGGTGCTGTTATCTAGGCTTACCATGAGTGAACAGCATTTGTCTTTATCTTTTGCAGATTTCAGTAAGCAGAGGTCTGTCTTCTCCTGACTCCGGTGATGTGAGAGCTCTGTCTTAACATTTTCATTCACATTAACCCGTCTAACATATTGAGGAACAAACTAACTCAACAAGACGAAGAGGACACTACAGGCTGTAACTAACATACCCATAATATAATTTATGGGATGAGCAGCATACATTGGATGATGTTTGGCTAGTAGGGAAGTTTTTCCTGAGGTTGTTAATGGAAAAGCCACTGGGGGAGTATTTTGCTCAGAAATGTCTCCTGAAATAGGAAAAAACAGCTATGCAAAGCTGATAATTTGGTCAAAGATCTCAAGATGTAACAGCCTCATCTTCTTGGGAGTAGAAACTCACATCCACCTATTGGTTTTCCATATCTTGTCTACAAGGTTTACATTGTTAGAAAATTTCACCCCAAAATTTTAGCAGCTACTGAAACCATCTTAGTTTCCGAGATTTTTCAATAATGTACTGTATATGAAAAACACAAAATGTGAAACATTATCTTGTCAAAGATTTTCAGAGGTCAGTGGGTCACCATAATAACTTGTTTGTTATCTAAACTAAATTTAATTGCATTCTGTGCAGTACCTTCGAGATATTTTGTTCTGAATCAGTACCAAACAGTCTGAGATTGAACTTGCATAGCTAATAACTATGAGAACCAGTAGCTGCTTGTAATTCTTTTCCCAGCAATGCAATATGCATGAAGCCCGACTGCAGCTTTTCTCTGTCTCTCTTTTCAAAACATCAAAGATGAATCTTCGCCTGAGGGCCCCCCTCCCCTTTTTTTGGATCAGATATCCTAGAGGCTGTTTGAAAAATGAATAAGACTCATTTCCATTGGGAATGAGTTAGCAGTGAAAATCACAGATGTGGAGTATTCACCTTGACCTGCTTACAGCGAGTTGTCAGCAAACACACCAAAAGAGGGGCTTCTCTCGGAGAAACCACAAAGGTAAATTTAATTCGGAGCACCTTGAAATGTGACACGGCTTCTCTGAAAGTCAAGCTTTGCTTCGGTGTCCCATCTGTTCAAAGCTTTTGCAAAAATATTAATTATAAAATGCATTCATATTCATTTTACCCACAAGTCATATAATTTACAGATACACACTACATCTCCAAGTCCTTAGGTTTTTGGAGGAAGTGAATGCTGACTGTTGAGCTGTAATCCTTCTAGGGAATGAATACATGTTTATTTCTCTGTTATTTAGGATTTTTTATGCCCTTAAGATGAATCTTTATCAAACCAAATGTAGCTAAGAAAGATAGTATCATCAGTGACAAAAGACGATAACCATCTATGAGTGACTTTTTAGGATTTTAAATTGCTGGAGGTGCTCAGTTAATTTTAATGATGTCACATGGAATTGATTCTTTTTAGCAGCGCTGCTTTTTATCATAAACCTCTGCAACATCGTAACCCGAGAGATACATCACGTTCCAGTCAGAGATCTCATGGATGTGGGGCGTTTTTGTTCATGTAGGGAACACCAAGCAGCTCACTCCCTGAGAGAATAAGAAGTATTACTGCAGCAATCTATTTAATTATTTATTGGTGTATTGCTTTGAAGAATCATCTTATTTTGCTGTGTTTGTGCAAGAATACTCCTGTGCCCTGAATCTGTGTGAATATTTACTTACTTTGTTTAACAGACAAATTTTTTTTTTCTGCACATAGCTCTTTTGTTATGTAAACAAGAGTGAGACTCAAGCAGCTTTTCTGTGTTTGAATTTTGATAAGCGAACAGAAAAAATGATGTACTGCACTAATCTAGCAAGTCTCCTCTGGCTGCTATATGTTACTGTTAAGCTTGTTAACATAGTCATCTGCGTTGTTTAGTTTTTTGTTTTTTTTTCTCCTAACATTTGTAAGATGATTTGATATTGTTACGTCAAATAAGTCACATAAGGACACAACAGATATCAAGTGAAGTTATTTATTAGGCTCTGCTCCAGTAGCAAACAAGAGCAACACTGATTTTTCAAACCTTGAGCAGGTTAATAACGATATTGTCCAATTAAAATTGCTCTGCATCTGATAAACTGTATTTCTTTCAGCTTGAAACAGACACAGAAAAGTCATATAAAATTGTAACATTAACATTTGTAAAACTGTAACACTGAAGCTAATACAGACATTAAAGTGGTAACATTTGTGATTTTGTTATCAAGCTAGCATATTTTAAGCTAGCAAGATCTCTACGAATAAACGTAACATTACCCTAGTTATTTCCCAAAATGTCTAGCTATACCTATGCCTTCATAAATATGTAAATAGTATACCAAACATTACTGCTGTGTATGGTAGTTTCCATATTTTGCACCGTAGCATTAGCTCATTGTTACAGTAGTTTTGTCTCAAATATTTTCCCGCCTTCTCTTTCTTTTTGTTCAGTGGGCTGTGACATTAACACAGGCAAGATAATCATTGTATAAAACTCATAACTTGTGTTGAGGAAGTTAGTAGAGAAAGTTAAGAGACTTTGCTGTTTTGAAAAGAAACTGCACAACTTTAGATAACCAAGTTAGTAAATAAGTTAGCTTACTAAGTGGTTAGCGAAATTCAGACCTTGTTTTTTTGCTAAGTTACCTTTACCTCTTTGAGAGTTTGTGAATTTGAGTGAAAACGGTTAATTGAAAAGGCTTGAATATGTTTGGTTTTTTTTTTTTAAATGTATTTATTTAAGATAGTTAATGGGTTACATTTTAATTGCTTAAGTGTGTCTCTTGCAGTTGCTTTGTTGTTTTCTGTGCACATTGTGCTAGAAAAGGTGAGCAACCACACAGCAGTCACCACTGTGTGCAGCTGAGAAGCCTTCACACATTCAAGTCTCTCTCTCATTGTAATTTTGGTCAGTGAAGCTTCTGTGAAGTTCATTTTAAAAATTATCAGTGTTGGAACAGTAATTAATCTTGATCCAAACAATACCCTGTTGGGTCCTTGATTTTGATGGGCCTGCAAAGTCCCTATAAAAGCCCTTGGATTTAATACTTAAGAAGATGTGAGAATCAGATTTTTATTTTTGGAGCAAGCTGAACGTTTGTCTTGAATAACTCCTGAGGCAAAAGACTGACACATCGTCTAACTTACTGATGGGATGGGAACATTACACTGAGATTCTCTTATATGTGAAGTTTTGCTACCATGCTTGCTCATTTTCTGTACTGACCTTAACTAAATCAAGGATTTATAAACTGAAAGACATAAAAAGTCTTATTTAAAATAAAATTTGGAAACACATGATACTGAATAAAATTATACTGAATTACATTCAACGTGTTCCCACTGTACATCTAGAATAACATCTAACATTTTATTTTTTTCAGATTATTCAAGTTGTAGTGTGTCTAACTTTTTTAGAGCTCATCCCTTTAGCACATTGGTGTTTACATATCTTGTGATCTATTATTACCTCACTCCCGCTGGTCTTTGCAACTTGTTTTATTTTGTGAAAATTAGATTTTTGATATTTTGTGGATTGTGCATATGTGTTTACACAGACGGCTGAAATTTAAAATGCGTAAAATGCATCACATTTCAGACAAATGCAAGTGGCAGCTAACACAGCGGGTCTCTGCTGATGCAGTGTGAGGAGAAAATTGGTCATTGTGAGCAGGGCATGCCGGGACAGACTCTGGCTACAACGCGACATGCAAGTGTGAAATCCAGTTGAAAGGTAAGCAGTGGATAAAGCTACATAACAAAGGCAATATCAACTCTCCCCCTCTCTCCAAAATTTCTTTTCATCCATCTTTCTCCTCTTTTCTTTGCATTCATCCCCTCAATCACTGGGCTTTTTCAACAACTTCATAAAGCAGATGGATGTAATTTTTAATAAAATATCACTTAATGATGCAGTTTATTGAAAAGCCCTCAGGGCTGAAATGTGTTATGTCTACAACAGCAATTTGACTTGACACAACACTGCTTAATGCATGTTTTCCTTTTTTCAGTTGCTTAATGTGTACGGAGCAATTAAGTGCACATCACTCATGCCTGTTGGGTCTGTTACCATAGCTACAATACGATTGTGCAGACAATCATCTGGTCCTTATTTCCTCCAATAGGGTCGCACGGCTGAAGCTGCAATATAAAGTAAAGATGCTCATCTTTCAGCAACACACTAGTAAGAATCAGAAACAGGTTTATGAGTACAAGGAAAGTATTGCAGAGTGGCAGGCAGGGGACTGCGCCCAGTCATGGCGGACCACAGAAACGAGATCCGACGAGCCACACAGCAGGAGAGGAAGGTGAGAGCATCTACCATTTTGAAATTCAACTCCTCTTATTGTTCATTGAAAGAGTTTGACGGTACAAAACAGTGGCAGTAAACAAGATATGCCTTCGCATTCAAGCTTTGAATGCAGAAAGGGACCAAGAGTAACAAAAAGGAAGTGTCACTTTGAATAAAATGCATTAGTTTAATGAAAGCAGACAGACAGTCTGCTTATACTTATAAATGTAGTGCGAGGTTGCTCAAGTCAAATTTATTTTCAGTTGGTTGGATGAAAAAATCCCAGCCTAGCTTTGTCTAAAAGGCAGGTGTTGTTTTTACGTAACATATATGATGGAAACGCTGCAAATGCGAAAAAATGTCAAAACAGTATTTTGGTTTAAATAATCAGAAATGAACATTTGCAGATTTGCATGTAGTTATACAGATGTGGCCTCAATCAAAGAGAGCTTCAAATCCAATCAGTCAGAACATCAGAGGAAAAGATGCATTCAGGGACAATCATGGAGGACTTTGAGGCCAGGCTTGTTGAAATCAAAGGCCTGAGAGCTGAAATATTTTTTTGCGGGCTATCTGTATCATTCTGAGAAAAATAAATGTGGTCAGTTAATCTGCGGCTTGGAAGAGGACAACAGCCAATGCAGCATGTTCAAGCTGCCCCCCTACTGGGCGGCCCATGAGCCTGTCGATATGGTGGTTTGATGTTGGATGGAAAATAAGAACCCCCCACAACAAACAGAGAGGGCTGGAACAGAGAGACTGGAACAGAGAAAGAGAGGGTAGAAAGGGAAGAACCATCGACAGATGGACTGTGTTGTGATTAAAGATGGCGGCAGTCTTCACTGCAGACTGCGAAGGACTATACTCGATCCATAGAAAAGCGGTGGGAGTAGACTGCGATTCAACAAAACAAAACCAAGAACCACACAGTAAGGTAAACCGGCAGGTATGATGTCTGCTTTTGAATCTCATGAAGATGAAAACTACGTTAACCAGTAACTTTCCATTGTATTGTTTAGCGTTGCATTATGTCTGTCATCGTTTTTCATGTCACTACCATACTGGTTTTATTGTGTCTTCCCTCTCATCAAAACCAAAGCACATCATTTGATATGACCCGTGAATGTGCATCCCATGACCAGACATCTGAAGACCCCAATAGACTGAGCGCTTACATTAATTTGAATTTAATCAAGCCAGCAGATGTCTGACAACGTACTATCGACGTTTGGTACATGGTTACGGATGTATGTCTTTGGTATTATATCACCATAGGAAATATGGGCCTTTTAATAAGATTTTTCCCTTCTTGTGGGAATATGGTTCTCTGTGAGCCAGAATATCCAGCAAAATAAACTCAAGTCTGCAAATTGCTCAATCCTCTGTGCCTAATCCACTCCAAGCCTTGTTAGTCATGATATATTCATCCAGGACAAAGGACATCAGCAGGACTCCAGAATACATTTTCTGAAAGTCTTTTGATTTTACACTTTGAAACATTTTTAGAACTTAAAACAAACACTGAATACCTTTAATATGTCTGAAGCACTCTCTTAAAAAAAAAAAAACAACACTTAATAATCCAATTAATCATGTCTATACTTTTGATTGTATCGTTTTAGCCTATATAAGTTCTACATATGTTTTCTGTTTTTAGTTTTAGGGCTTTGAAAGGTCCCTTGTATTTGTGTCTTGTTGTTTGTTTTGTTCATCTTAACTTTTAGTGAATTCTTTGATGGCAGCCAATTTGAAAAATAGAAAATCTTTATTGTGGGAACTCAAAATGGGAGCATTCATTTAAGCGCCTTAATGGGCTTTTGTTCATCAGAGAGTCTTCAGCAGAGATAAGCCTATTTCAGCCAAGGCCTACTAGGGAGTCTAAATCCACACTGACAGGTGGAACAAAAGACAACTGAAAAGACTGAATTGGGAAACATGAAGTTGTTCTCTGGTAACACTTAACTGGAGCAAGATGTTTAAGAATTTGAAAGTGTTTTCACACATTTATATAATTCCTTGTAAAAAACAATAATCTGTTACACTTTTGAATCAACTCTTCTTTATTAGTGTAGACTGTAAGAACTCTTTTGACAACTACAAACCACAGAATTAGACATAACACAGCACATAAAACATAAAAATGACTTTCAAAACAATCATTGAAGGCTTTTTACTGCTACCTGTCTTCAACAAATCTGACTCAAAATACCACTTTTACATACGATTAGTTGATTTCATAAATAACCGGGTCTAGTTCATACAGTTATACCTCAGAGCTGAACAGAGAAACGTCTCTATTGTTCCTCTGCCTGCTGAGCAGCTCCATCGGGCCAGTTGCTCAGGGGCTGCTTGTTTGTAGTTGCTGAAGAAAGGAAGATTATTTTTCATTCACCTTTCATACCCGGCCATTTCTAGCTGTTCAAGAGATTCAGTTTACGAACCTCTGGGTCACACTCCCTCTGGCTCTCAAGTTACTGAAACATTTCATCTTTGTAGTTTACTGTAAAATATCTGTGAATGTAGTTTTTGATAGGATTTTATTCAACACTGCGCACTCACAGCCCTCTCTGTACTGAAAGTTGCTTGTAATATGTGAAATGTATGCCACGTACAAGATACACAATATAGAATCTTGAGGACATACATCTGCCCACTCTGACTCAAATTCACAGTAGCTCCTTGAAATGGCGGCCATGTGCTTTTGATGACATTGGTGGTGGAAACATTGCATGGTTAAGCTTCAGAAAATGTGCGCATAGACTTTATGTATGAGTGTGATTGGGAGTGAAATGACTCACTTTCGTTTTTAAGCCAGTCATAACTCGGGCTTCATTTATGGCTTGACCACTTCAATTGTTTTAAGTGGTAGTTTGAAGCTCTTCATAACTTGCTCAAACAAGTACATAACTTTAGTAGTGCCACGCATGGCTTGCAAACATGGCAAGTCCTCCCTCCTAACAATGGGCATTAATTCCATGCACACAAATGGCTAGTTGGGCAGTATTTTCATGTTGGTTGTTTCGTCACAGGCCAGAGAGAAAAACTGGAAATCTGACAGTGTTTTCTCAATATCTTATGCTAGATTAGTTCTCTTATGGTTCCTAGTGACAAACTTGACACTTTGAAACAATTTTACTTTGGTTCTAGCAGCTTAGCATAGGCAACAAGGTGCTTCTTCACAAATTCATCTTCTGAAAGAGGTTACAATTTCATAACTATTAACCCACTCACCACGTCATGCAAATGCTGGCAAGTGCAGTTGTCTTTGCAACACATCCAGTTAAGTGTATTTTGAACTGTAGTGACGTTTCAGGTTGGCCTTTTCATCACTGCACACGCGTTGCGACAAATTTGAATGAGGTTGCAACTTCATGGGCAGCGTTGTTGCTTAGTGGTTAGCACACACAAGAAGGTCCTGGGTTTGATACCCGGCTGGGAGAGGACCTTTCTGCGTGGAGTTTGCATATTCTCCATGTGTCTACATGGGTTTCCTCCAGGTATTCTGACTTCCTCCCACAGTCCAAAATCATGCCGGTTAGGTCAATTGGTGACTCTAAATTGCCT
This sequence comes from Naso brachycentron, assembly GCA_029874485.1. Taxonomy (NCBI): domain Eukaryota; kingdom Metazoa; phylum Chordata; class Actinopteri; order Acanthuriformes; family Acanthuridae; genus Naso; species Naso brachycentron. The sequence continues at coordinate 7,581,244 of JAQFJA010000009.1, read as the reverse complement.
GTAGGTGTAAATGTGAGCGTGAGACTGTTTGTGATGAACTGACATCTTGTCCATGGTGTATTCCGCCCTCGCCCAATGTCAGCTGGAATTGCCCTCCAAAGGATAAGTGGTTACGAATGAGATAAGATTAGCTATTAATTAACTTTCACTCACCACAAAACTCTTCTGTATAACGTCATTACTTTCTGAGTGCGGTCTAGTAAAACCCGCATGTTGGACACCAAAGTCTCCTTGCAACTCATCCAGTCTATCATCCAGTGTAGAGCTGTAGTGATGCTCCAGATTTGCCTTTTCATCACTGCGCACACATCCTTGCAAGCTAGACT
>JAQFJA010000009.1:7554988-7565825 GCA_029874485.1 Naso brachycentron | reverse complement strand
TACGATAATTTCCCTCAAAATATGATAATTTTGAGTCTCTGGTACGATAATCCTACATTTCCCACCTGGCAACGCTGGTCGCCCTACAAGTCCATCAGACTGTTTCCACTGCCTACGCACAACATTTCAACAGAAGCTAAATGGTGTGTTTTATATTTACAGCATGTCAATCTGAATGCCCATTTAAGTGTTCTGCTTTTTCTAAATATGTGTGTAGTTTACCTCCAGCCTAGTTCTAAGCTTGACCCCAAGAATACAGATGGTTTGCAAGACTTATTTTCCATAACTAAGCGTACCTGTTACTTTACTTGTCGTGGCATTAAAGTGTGTTGCATTGAATTCACCCGGTCTGGAGCAAAAACGAAACCAAAAAAGATATTTAGTTCTTAAACAACACACAGAGTTTAATAATCCTCTAACATAGTGCAGAACCTTTGTGTTCTTTATGTGGGCTGACAGATTTTTGGTTTCTGGACAGATTTCCTCTCTAAAACAATACTGCATGTTCTTCTTTCAGAATTGCATCAAATGTGCCATCTGTGTTATAAATGCTTTTCTACAGCCATGTCTATAATGTCACAGTCTATTCTGGTTAAAGCATTTTTTTTCCTCAGCATATCCTGTTTTTCTTTATTTTTCCAGGCATGCAACATGTCGGGAGCCCATCAACCCGTACTATGTCAACACTGGTAATGCTGTGGCTCCTGTCACCAGCGCCAATGATAGTGAGCAGCAGAGTATGTCCAGCGACGCAGACACGGTTTCCCTAACTGACAGCAGTGTGTACGTGTTGTATCATCCCACACACACACACACACACACACAGGCACACACCGAGTTATGTTTCCATCATTTTTGGCAATATAATGTAAGTCTACACTGATTTCCTCGAAACTTACCTGAACAATAACTGTAACTACTGCCCCAACCAACGTAAGTAAGCATTGCTTGAAGACAGAAATAAGGGTTTAATGTGCTTCATAATTGCACTTTTTTTTTTCTTTTTTTCTGTGCTTAAGCTGAACAACAGGATTATCAACTGAAGTCCCATCTGCTCATTAACCCAAGCTGTAAAAGATGATGGAATTTATCTCTAATGCTAATAAGGAATCCTCAAAACTCACTCTTAGCAGACATGCTATCATGTCATATCATGTAAAAAATATTACCTACTGATCTTTTTTTTTCTTTTTTTTTCCATAGGAACACAGAAAACAGTATTGTTTTAAAGTTGTTCATAGTTCTTAATTTGGGATGAACAAAACAGAGTTTATCTTCTCTCACATGTATCTTTGTTTTGCAATGTTTTTACCATTTGAGATCACTTTTATGCCTGTATTTCATTTTAGGATGCAAAGTGTACGCTGGTAAAACAATTCACGAAAGAGAACGTTTTCTAGGGGCAGAGATGGCACTAGGGGAATTATGCCAAAGAAACTTCAACACTTGCACAACTGGACAAAAAATGTATTTGAAGCTGAATGGATCAAGGCTGTTATCAGCTAATTGGTCCAGAGCTTCCAGCACAGGAGAGCGAGAAACCCAGCATGACCAATCCCACGTGGAACTACAGACTCATAGATGTGTTAACTTGTTACCGTAATCTGCCAGACCACTTGTGGTGCAGTTAGGACACACTAAGCCTGTGAGAATGCCCGTCTGCCCAAACTGATTAATCGAGACTTACAAGGTGTTCGTTTTCAGGCAGAAATGCTGCAGAAGGCTTTCATCTTCAAAGCTGCCTGTGTTGTGTATTCATGAGGATGTTTTATGAAAATGTCTTTGTTGTGAATTTCAGAGATGGGGTCCCACCCTACAGATACCGCAAACAGCATCGCCGGGAGATGCACGAAAGTGCCAAAGCAAATGGGCGAGTGCCACTACCTCATATTCCAGTGAGTTATTCAGGGGTTCTTTCCCTTCCCTCTCACTCTCTGCCTCTTCACTCCTCTTTAACTGTCTGTCGCTGCCCTTTTTTTCCTCCACCGTTGGAGATGTGCATATTTAAGTTCAGCTGTGTCGCAGTGCCTGTGATGGAGTATAAGAATAGCTGACTGTGAAAGAGAAGGCTGTCTAAACGCAGCTTGATGCTCTGCTAAGCTGTGTGCGCTGAAGCCTAGCAGACATGAATCCTCCCCTGTGACAGCCTGATGCCTCCCTCTGCAGCGTACGCCGTCTCTTGGTAGGAAAACCCTGGCCCTAATTAGGCCTCAGAATAAGGAGTCAAATTACATCTCCACACGTAGCATCCTATTAAGATGCATGAATCGACTGTATAGCAGAGCACAAATCCCCAAAGCACAACTTTCACGTTTTCCTGCCCCAACAAATGAATCATGACTTCACTTCTTTGATTGACGGGGCTGGTAGGGCGTTTCTCTTAATGTCACTTTGTTTTCTAACCTTTTTTTATACGAACTGGTTCCGAATCAGGAGTTACCAGCTTTGAATTGTCATAATTACGGTTCACTAACAACTCATGCCGGCGGGAGAGGAAAAAAATGTCACTCATGTTCTTATTAAAGCAAGGCAAGTTCATTTGCGTAGCACGTTTCATTCTCCGAAAGTGCTTTGCATAATGCTTTAAAACATAAAAAGGAGATCAGATGTGTCATTTAAGATTAGAGTATATTTGTAATCCTACCTAGTTTATGTCCCCAACATTATTTTTAGATGTAAAATGAAACTAAAACGTCGGTATAATTCCTTGTCTTTTTGATGTAGACACTTGTATCAGGTAAATTATTTTTGCTAAATTAAGCTTCAACCTCTTTTTTTTTATAATCGCACAAAAGGCATAAGCCTCCATTCTCTATTGTGTGGCAAAACATTACTATGTCAAAAAGAATCAGCTTCAGGAGTCTAACGTGGTGTTAAAGTCTTGTTGCATGATTTTCAAAATTCAAATTAATGATCCCTTTGGGAGTTCGTCACTCATCACTGTCTGTTTTAATGTTTCCCGCTCATGTTTTAGTCCCTTCATGTGCTCACTGACAGGACGTAAGGGGTCAGGGTGGTAAAACTGCCCATATGGTGTTGACAGAAGTGCCGCAGTGACAGAATTTCACAGTGTGCTTACAGTTTGACATTTGTTCCCCCAGCGCACAAACCGGATTCCAAAGGATATACATGTGGAACCGGAAAGGTTTGCTGCAGAGCTCATCAGCAAACTGGAGGGCATACTGAGGGAGAGAGAGGCTGAGGAGAAACTAGAGGAGCGGCTGAAGAGAGTACGATTGGTAAGTTCACTTTATGTTCCCAACCAGTGTCTCCTGTTAAAAGCACAAGCAGATGGACTGTTAACTGTGGACACGTGTGAGTGTGCGGCATCTGTCAGGAGTTGTTGCAGAGGTTTAAACTGTAGAGCTCTGTCTGTGCATGTAATGACCTCTAACATAATATAACTGAGGCTGTGTATTGATGGAAAAGAGTGATTCTGAGCTGCTCTTACTCAGTCAAGTTACACATTCAAGTCACATGAGGCACAGAAAGGAACTGAATATTACCGCCATTGTGTTAGCTTTTGGTGACACCTACTGAATATTATAGTTGCCACGGGGAAAGAAAATAAGTATTGATCCCTAAAGTAGAGAAGTTTAAGGCTACTCTTTTTTATTATCTTTTTTAATCTACTAGATTTGTCAATTATATCGTGTAATAAAATATCAGAAAAGAATGAAAAAAGGCCAACGTCTGTGGTAATCTCGTCCTTATTTTTTATAACCAACAGTGCAAAAATTTAAAGATATTTAGTTTACTATCATATATAACATTCTGGATTATCGCTAAAAATGAGCTCTGTGATGAACACAAGTTTGTGATATCTACATGTTGTGTTCAGCATGATAATTCTCACAGATTTTTTTAAGTGTAAATTGAATCGCCAGAGGTAAAAAGCTATCGTTTGGCTATAAATGAATTACAATGTGGTCGCATGACTCAAATGTCTCCACCCTGAAACTTTGATTTAATTTAGCACGCTTACTTTTCTACAAAACTCTTTTGTCCCAGCGTGAATTGGTCAAGCTAGTGATCATGACTATGTTAACTGTCTGCTAGTCTCACATTTTTTATAAAGATATTATATATTTTGTTCCTTTTTTCGAGTGATGACATCTAACATCCCAGACAAACACTGTAATCTCATTTAGCCACTTGTTAGCTTTTTTAAGATGTGTAAAACCTTAAAAGTCCAAAAACTGGGTTTATATTGGCATATTTTATGTCACAGAACAAGTTGTCTCAATACCTTTAGCCTGTGTTAACCACAGACCTTATTTCAGGCATTTAATTGAAAACCCATTCAAAAAATATTTAGACTTTGAGACGAGGAAGTGCTAAAATGCTAAAATGCTAACAGACTTCACAAGTTAGTGATACAAACAATACAGGGCTAGCTAGCTAATTTGCAGACGTCCTGCATTTCTCTCTTACATGTCTTTTGGTGTTTTCTATGTTTCCTTGGAAGTCATAAGCCATGTTTCCATCCAAAAGTGATTCGAATCAGTGGGAGATGCGCATTAAAAGAAATTTGAATCGTGTGTTTCCATCAAAAGCACGAACTTTGGTGAAAAATACTAACTCGTGCAAGTTTTCTAACTCTCACGAGTTTTCCGCAGGTTACCACCCACTTTGGGCTGCATTCCCAAACAACCCAACTCCGAGAAGACCGGGGCCGTTACCGGCCTCACACCGTCCATGGGCTGAGCCTCAATCAGAAGGACTCAGGCCCCCGAGCGACACCGGGCAAAGTGGTCTTCCATACACCACATTCCCCACGACCGCCCGTCGGATGGGTATTCGGCGCTGGGCTCTTCCCTCTCCGCTGAGGGAATCCTGGTTAGGTTCTTTTCCTCCGCTTAGTAATATGCTTAAATTCAGCGGGTTGTCTCGTCTGATCTGAGGTCGTAGTCAGATGGAGGCAGGGCCACCGTCCACACTAATCTAATGTTGTTGTCTTCTGAGTGACCCGCAAACACCGGAAGAAGTTGGGGTGAAAGTGCGCTACGTCAGACTTAATGCGAATATATCTGTTTCCATCTCTTTCGAATCAACCAAAACCCGCCTCTAGCGAGCGTATTTTAGTTTGTGCGAATCATGGGATTTTAGTCTGAATTATGGCGTTTCCATCATAATTTTCCTATGCGATACGTCTAGATGCGAATCTAAAAAGTGCGATGAAAACATGGCTACTGTCACCAGCGGAAGTAAAGAGGATATGATGTCATTGGGTGACCCAAGTTATGTGTAGCATTACCTTGAATAAAATTCTGGATTTCTCTGGGTTTCAACATTGTTGAAAACAAGGAAGTACACAACTCATTAAAATATAGCAGGTCTTGTTGTTTTTAGACACTTTAATGGGGAAATTTGCATACTGTATAATACTTTCTATAAATATATTGTAGTTACAAGGATCTCCTTTTAAGTCTTCATTCTTAATTTGTTCTCTACCTGAATTACTCTGATTTACTTAAATAAAAAAAGTTAATAAATAAGCGATGATCATAGATAAAGTATAGAAAAGCAGAATGAATGTTAAGCAGTATCAGTGATACCGCCAAAGCCCATTTCTTAGCCAGAGAGTGAGATGTGTGTCAGGCCGCTGGGCTTAAAGTTTTCAGTAACAAAGGAGACTTAAATCCGTCTGGCCTTAATGAAATTAATGAGGCTAGCCATTTGAACGGGGAATTAAACAACATTATGAATCATTTGGAGAATTCCATCCTTGGCCGGTCAGCGATCTGGCTTTGTCGATGAATCAGATGGAGCACCTGCACACTCGGCCACTTGTAAGCCTGGAACAGTGTGCCGCCTGTTTGATGTCACTTGAATGGTGATGAAATGGCTGCTGCTACCACAAATGAAATCTCCCTTTAGTGAGCAGAGCCAAATATTAAGTCTCAAGGCGAACAATTTATGTGGTTTGGCCCTGAAAGGAGTGAAGCTGCCATCACACGGCTCGAGGTTTGCTTTATTAAAGCTAAAGGCAAGCAAGAAATGACCGCCATCATCGAGTGATAATCTGTGCATCTAGAAAAGAAAACCATGTGCTGTATTAAAAGCGATATAGTTAAAATGCTTTAAGGATTTTTTGAGCATAAAATGAAATTCAAAAATCCACCAACTGGTTAAAAAGTAATATTGCTTTATTGCTGTGAGGAAAAGATCCACACGATTGCAGGAGAATGTGAACTATCTTACTGCCACAGCTCAGTTTGCTAAAAATTGAATTATGGCTTCACTCAACGTGATCTTTTGGAACAATGGCCCTTGTGGCCCAGCTATGCATTGGATAATTCACATAAACAAGAGCAGCAGCATGCTGTCCACAAATGTTGCTCAGTGGCAAAAAGACTCACGTTAGCAGGATGCTTGTCGCTTGTCTGAAATGTGTTTTCATTTGGTGTTAACAAGATAACAGCTTGCAGCCACACACGTTATTCCTCCTCACAAGGAGAGAAACGATGTTTTACAAACAAGCTTCTGTAGACTGTTATCAGTAAATCCCCACTAACCACTTAGGCTTACCTGTAGAATCTCAAATATCTGCTGTTGTCAAGGATTTTCATTTCCCAGTGGAAAGTGTGGAGAAAATGTTCTTTTCCATGAATAACTTCCAGTGGACTAACGTGGATAGCTGAATCTGATGCAGCGATAAAGAGGTGCATCAGTTTCTAAAAACCTGTTAAAAACATTTGGCTCTCTTCAGCATCTTTTACAATATCGCCGAATCTTAGAAAGCAGTGGGCTCAGGGACGTTTATGTAGGAGCAGGATGGGAAAACCTTTCATGATTTATTTGATACAGTCATAGCAAATGGATGGTGAGCACAGGGCAACAGCAAACTCAGTTGGTTTGGCATGTTCACAAGTGAAGGCTTATTTAATTATTAACATAACGGGCATAAAAAGTTTGGGCTGGCTAAAAGATAAAAGTGAAACCTCCACCAACTGTTGTAGTTCCCACTATATCTCTTTGTTCCCTCCCCTCCCTCATCTCTCTGCCAAAGTGTTTCCAACTTTATGAAAGACGCACGACAGAAAAAAGCTTTTCCCAGTGGCGCTCAGACTTCAGCTGCTTTATGGAGTTTGTGACCATTTTTAAAAATTCAAAACGATCTAGTGATACAGCAAACTGTGTGTCAAATGTGCAGCTCCAGGGAGAAAATACGGGGTGTAGGATTTATTCAGAGTTTACAGTATGTAGTGGGGAAGGAGGTGTTACAACTTCACCATTAGTAGTTTTGGATGGCTGAATATGCTCTCGGCTGCTGTGTTTATTTTATCACTGCACATCCTCCCCTCCCTACAGTGCCTGCTTATCAAAAGCCATTATGAATGCCTGCAGCACCACACCCCATGATTCCCCCACGGAGCAGATTGTGTCAGAGTGTGATTTTTGTCCCAGTCACTTGGAGCTCGGCTGCATTTGTCATTACATCAAACAACACAAATGTGCTGTATGCATGCAGAGTACCCCCCAAACCTGATATTGTTGTATTCTCGGTGTGCCTCCAAACCTCTGCAGTAAGAATGAGAAGACATGTATTAGCCTATAGTGAAAATCTGCCATCTAGAGGTGGCAGTAAGTACTACATATGCAGCCTATGGTGTCAAATGTGCCAGGAAGCAAGCTGTTGGGTGTAGTATACCTCAGATATTCACACCCTGGTGGTTTTGCTCCACATTAGATTTTTTTCTCTTTTGCATTGTGTGTTTTTGCTCTCAAGGAAGAGGAAGGTAATGAAGTCACGTCCACAGCCACAGCATTATCCAGTCACAGACTCCCCCCTGGTGCTTATCAGCAGAACTACAACCCCCGCTATGCTGACATCACCTACAGTGGTCCTTTGATGAGAGACGCTCATGAGGAGAACCCTGAGAGCATCCTGGACGACCACGTCCAGCGGGTCATGAAGACTCCCGGCTGCCAGTCGCCAGGTACAGGCCGACACTCTCCCAAGTCCCGCTCACCGGACGGATTCCCAGGGGGCAAACCCATCAAACATCCATCCAGGCATGGTCTTAAGGGAGAGACCAGCCACTTGTACCACCACAAACATGTGCACCACATCCATCACACAGGCATCGGGAAGCCCAAAGAGCAGGTGGAGGCTGAGGCAGCCATGCGTGTGCATGGCAGCTTTCCCTGGAACATGGAGACGAGTCATTACGGTTCAAAGTCTCGCAGCTACGCAGATGGCATGGGATCCAACCCTATGGAGCATACAGGGTTTAGGTACACACCAAACTTTACTTTTACTTTACTTACGTACTTATTTACTTACTTAACTTAAGTTTCCCTTGAGTCTTTTGTGCACCCAAAGTACTTGTTGCTTATCTACTTAACCAGTTGCTTCCTTTAATTACGCAGTAGCAAAAGTGGCCCACAGTGTAAAAGAGCGTTCAAGAAAGGTGAGGAGGTGCGGCCTTATGACATGCCTGGGCCTGCAGAGGAGATGGAGAAAAACCAGAAGATCCTTTTGTGGCTGATGGAAGGACAAAAAGAAATGGTCCAACATAAGAGGAGCCCATACGGGTCAGTGATGACAGTTAACTTTATTGAGTGCGAACACTTCGTATATTTTTATTGTTAAAGTATATCTTGTGCATAGGTATGCACTCCAGCCCCAACTGTGCCATTGGCGTGTTTTGTTCTTTTTATAGTACTAGATGTGAGCTGAAGCTATAGGAAAGCTTTCTTTTTTCATTTGTGTCCCACAAGTTAAAAAAGAGTTACATGAGAGAATGATCTTGTACTCTGACAATAAGCACTGACTAACAAGGGACAAAGGAGCAAATAAACACTTTCTTAAAATATTTTTACCTTTTTTAGTTGGTTAATTTTCAAAAATCACTTTACATTTTAGGAGTACTGCTGGGTCTAAGAGGACCATGGGCCATGAGGGATCTCGTCTCAGTACAGCGGAGCGATCAGGGTCAGTACACCCGTGCATCAGCGCTCAACTTCGAAACAACGTGCAGCCGTCCCACCCTTTCATCCAGGATCCCACCATGCCCCCCAATCCAGCTCCCAGCCCCCTCATCCAGCTGGAGGAGGTGCGCCGGCGGCTTGAAGAGGAAAAGATTAAGTCTGGAACGTTACAACCCAAGCAAAGGTAAGTGGACAGACACAGTGTTTTACCACGGCTATCTGTCTGCAATCAGTACCATTATTCCGCAGAATCTGTTAAACTTGATCCACAGAGGAAGGACCTCTTAGTTGTCCTTTTTTTTAGTCAAAATGAAAGTTACCTTTTTGTTCTCTAGCCTGTGTGCTCCTTATGGGCTTTTCACAGCGCTGCGCAGCAACTCAACGCATCTTGTCATTTCAATGATTGAAGGGTGGCAGAGGGGAGGCGGTTTCAACCACGGCAGTAGAACCATGAAATGGTTGCCGCCAACATGAACGTGCACACATTTTGCTCTGTCGCCTGGAGTTCAACATGTTGAACTTTTTGTGGCAGCCACCACAGATACAGATGCATGTGTGAAGTTCCTCCCCGTCATCGCCGCCCCACACCATAGGGGCCTTAAAAAACGCCTGGATTCCCAGAGGAAATCTCCAGCAGCAAGGCGGTTTTCGGGATAATTGCCGCGCAACGCTGTGAAAAGCCCTTTAGAGGAGGTCAGTGTCTAACTGCTGGGGTTGTTCGGTCCCTCAGGTATGTGATGGAGGTGATCCAGAGGGGTCGCACCGCAGTCAGGCCTGCACTCTTCCCTCCGCTCAGCGTGGTGCCCGCCGTTTCTGACAGCGAGCTCTCCGAGCCCGAGTATGTCCACTGTGTCCTACCAGTACCTTTTCCTTTTGTCTCCAAACACCCCATAGGTCACAGCAATCCACTTCACTTCTTATTCTCATTACTGGTAGATTAGGACTGAGCCACTAAAAGAAACATTTAGAAATCAGTAATGAGTTTTTTCTTCACTATCCCCCCCCTCTGTGTATTCGTTATGTCATCATGTAGTGTTCTATACTTGATTCTTGTCTTGATTTCCTGTATGTGTTGTAAAGACTCAACCAGCAGTACGGCTGTTGCGATATCCACAAAATGAATTACCGCGATATTAATAAGCCAATCGCGGCCACTGTCATAACCACATGTGGCGTCGTGTCCCCTCACCTCACGTTCAGACAGAAACAATGGCAGCTGCTCTTGATACCTGACAGGTACGTAGATCTCGTTGATATATACACGTGTACATATGCATAAACCCAATGTTACTTCGGGAACATTTTGGCTCTCAGCCAAATCAGGGCTCCACTTCTACGAAGCACATAATGTTTTCTGTCAAATAGCCGTGCGAGTAGGAGGACAACAATAACAACAATGGCAGACCACCGAGCTGTGTTTGTGCTGCTGACTCTGCTGAGTTTATTACCACTCTTTCAGCAAAATGTAGATTTGTTGCACCACTAAACTCCGAGAGACGGTCAAAATAAGACTGCTAACTTATCATATTCACATGTGGCGTTTGCGTATAACGCTAGTTCAACGCCACGTTATCACATCAGCTGCTTAGCTCCGTTTTAGCAACACCACAGTGACAAGAACAGTCACGTAATGTTCACTCTTGTCTTGCCTCTTTTTAATGTTACATCGCTCCTCGACCACGAACTTCAGTTTCTCTCTGGGAATTTTTTTTGCTTGTGATGGCGATAGAGGGTGTACAATAATGCCGCATACCGCGCTATTGAGCCACCGTGAGTCACAACAGTTGGATTTTCTTTACTGCAACAGCCCTAACGAGCAGTAACATACCTTTTATCAGCTTCACATGGTAGCCATTACATTGCATGGTGCATGTTATGCCAGTGTAGGGTACTGAGTAGC
>JAQFJA010000009.1:7520928-7532929 GCA_029874485.1 Naso brachycentron | reverse complement strand
GAGTCTTTTAGTGCTGGTTAGGAAGTGAAATATAACTGAATATAAAACTGTTGCCTGTTGTCTGAAAGTGTGTTTTGAATATAATTTATATATCACCAGTAATGAAAGTAATATCTTCACAAGACAGAACAGCATCTGCATTCAAGATACCACGGAAACAGAACAAATAACGTCCAGTTAGAAAAGCTACAACCTTAATTATCAGAGCTTGCTAAAATGGTTTATTAGAGTTAAAAGATTATAATTGCAGTTGAGCTGATGCGAGTAAAACACGACATAGTTGCAGAGAATACAGTCAGACTTGTTGATGTAAACACTGCTTTTTTTGTAGACTGGATGGACTTAATGTGCGAAGAGGAGAAGTACCCCTTTGCAGGGAAATGCCTTTCCTTCTGACTTTATCAACAGGACAATGACCCTAAATCCTGCAGCAAACCTTGTCTGAAGTCATATAGAAAGCAACTTACACGAATCCCCCTAACACAGTCACAAACATTTAAACAAAAATTTTGCAAACCTAAAAAGCTGAAACATACTGTGACATTCTGTGACATATTCTGCTCTTATGATGCTCTTAAAATGAGCTGGAATAATGTAGATTTCCAAACACTGAAAATAACTTAAATAAAAATGTGCAAGCCATGGTTAAGGCAAATGGTTCAAACAGGAAATACTGAGGATATTCACTTTTTGTCCATACATACATACATACATACCTGTCTGAGTGTATATCTGTTAATGGAGCTTTATGAAAAGTGTTTTTTGACAAAAATAAAAACATGCCTCTGAATGTAGACTCATTGTATTCTCCGTAATATTCTATATATTTGTGTTAATGTGCATGAATCTTCTCCTGTTTGCCACAAAAAGTAGTGTATATAATGATCAGAACTTCACACTTTTTTTTAAATATTAGCAGCTGTGTCTTTCACATAAGGCAATCTGTGCTCTGCGAAGCTGAAACACTTGTCAAGTCTGCTGCTGAAAAGGTAAATTTAGTGTCACCGTGGCCTCTCGTGGCTCAGCAATCGGCCTGTTAATCATCTCACATTCATTCTGTCGTATGTTCTCCTCATTCATCTGTGACACCTCCGTGGAGCCGGCTTCAAACCCCGGCACAGTGTTGGCTACATGAACCACATGAACCTTATTTCTCCCGTTTTTACTGAGGATGCAGCTGAACACTTTCTTGAAGCCTTTGCGAAAGTGCTTGGACACCAGAGCGTACACGATGGGGTTGACACAAGAGTTGGCATAGGCCATGCAGTGAGAGAGAAGCCTGAAGGCATATGTGGTTTGATTGAAAGGGAAGTCTCCGTACAGGTAGCACAGGATCACCACATGGTACGGCAGCCAGCATATGCAGAAAAGCACAGTGACAATGATGATCATTTTGGTGACTTTGCGTTTGGCCCTCTTGGATTCTGACATGCCATACAGAGGGTCCACAGCTGTCCAAAGGTACTTGATGGTTCGAGTGTATGAGAGACTCACAATCAGCACGGGAATGACGTAGCCGAACACAAAGGTGCAAGTGTCCAGAACCTTCCGATTCTGCTCCTCCCAGCCGGGGATGCACACAGTGCTGTTGGCGTAATCAATCAGGTCGTAGTAGCTGAGATATGGACCCGCAAAGACCAGAGAAAGACCCCAGATGATCACCATGGCAACCACTGCGTTACATGGGGTCCGTAGCTCCCTGGAGCGCAGCGGGTAACGAATGGCCAGATACCTGCAAAAAGACAAAATAATACACTTAGAGGTAAGCCAAACGATATGAATATCAAACACGTGAAAAATTGTTGAAGAATGAGTATAATTCAAAGTGCCATCAAAAACTTCCAGAGACCAAACTTCCTTTTGGGAAACAGAAAGAAGTCGCAGAGAGGCAAATCTAGTGAGTAGGGGGGAATATGGACAAGAAACTTGCAGGTTTCCAGTGCAGCAGTTGGCATGTTGTCCTGTAAGCTCAGTTTCCTTGCACCACAGTTCAGGTTGTTTGCTTTTGATGTTTTCCCCTAGATGCCTCAGAACTTCATAGTAGTACTTAGCATTATGGGTGTGACCTTTGGGAACGAATTCATGGTACAAAACCCAGCAAATGTGAAAGTAAAGCACCTTGGTGCTCTTGGTGGTTGCAACCCTGACCTCGCACACCTTCTTTGGTCTTGTGATGACTGCTGCCTGGTCACTGGATCGTAGTCAGAGACACAACTTTCCTCCTTGACACGAAGTTTGGGTTTTCCAGGTCTGTTGACGAAGATCCTCACAGACTCAGACACTTCTTCTCCGGAGTCAGGGGATCCCCAACGTGCACGTACCAGTTGTGCAATAATGCATGTAATTCAAGTGCTGACAACAGCCAAAGGATGCAATCGGACCTTTACGAAAAAACGTTATTGGCTGCACCTGCTACATGTACATTACTCAGCAGTGCTTGGTTCATTCGCAACAGGAACAGTCTAAGAGAGTTTTGATCTCACCTAGCAGGCTAACAGAGTATGGTTCTCATTTTTATGTTACAGCAAAACAGTTTCATATATAAAAAAAAAAAATAAAGCCTCTGTATGAAAACCTGTGTTTACATATTACTCATTCAGAAGAAGAACTGATTAAATATACTCCCTACATGCTCACATGTGCAGCTCTCCTGACTGAAAACCGATGGACAGATTTTTCATGAACTGAACGGGTTACTTTGCTTATTAACAACCAAATTGACCGTATATTACGAGAATGTTTTTTTTTTTTACCTTCCTTCAATCTTCCATGGGCCTGGCTCTTCCACTATCCTCTGTGACAAAATTTATGACATTAAATGACATGTTTTACATAATTTGTGTAAATTTGGGCCTGCCTGCTCAGAACTACAACTTTGTACTCAAGGCGAGCGAGTGCCATGTTTGCTTTGAGAGGAATTTCAGGCTCTGGTGGACAAACACCCACATTATTGAAAACCACACAATATTAAAAAAAATATAATGTGTTAATGGGATGGATAACAACCTTGGATACCTGGCAAGTACTGTTTTGTGTGTGTGTGTGTGTGTGTGTGTGTGTGTGTGTTTACTACATGTAGGGAAGAATAGGAACCTGTAGTAGGAGTCTTTCTACTGATCTGTGCGGTGTGGCCCTTGGACTCTCAGCAGCCTTGGTACAACAAAACAGGTTAATGAAAGCACTAATTTGAAGTAAAAAGCTAATATCACAACAAAATATAACAATATCTATTTGATTATTTTACAGCTTGTCAAATAATAAACATTATCAGCACCACTCGTCTGTCTGTACGCTAGTGATGCATTGAGCTAGTTATAGCCAGGGCTTGAGCCACTGTCCCCAGCCTGCGACAGGCCAGAGCCCCGCTGTTGGCAGTTTAGCCGCGGGCCTCCGACGCCACTGTGTGTAATGTTACTTGATGATAATGTGATGTTATTTTACGCGAAAAAATGCCTCTTTCCACGAAGCGTGGTGGATCAGAATCTCAGTCACAACACAATATAACAGCATTTATAGATCCTTTTGCAGCCTTTTGCAGCTGCCGGAGTAACGTTAGCATTTAGCTCTGGTTAACCGCTTCTTGCATATACTTGATGATAATGTGATGTGATTTCAAGTGAAAAATGCCCAATTGTCTCTTTCCACAATGCATGGTGGGTCAGAGTATTACAACATCAACATGACTATTTCACAGCTGCTCCACTCTTGCTTGCACTACTACTGTGCTTTGTATTCTTACTAACATGGAGTTTGATGCATCCTGGTACACATAGGCACTGCAAGAACGGCTGTGTGAGCAGGACAAACTCAGAAAACTGTGATTTCTCTGTCAATATAGCACAAACTGAGAAATTCATTGCCTCAATTGACTAAACTTACCATCAACAGTGATTGGACATCCACATGAAAAGTGGTAGAGCTCCTCTTTAAGCTGTGACTAAATGTTCAAAGATAACTTTCATTTTAAATTATCACCACGTTTCATCTTATTCTGGTTCCAGCTGAATTTAAATTCAAGTCAAATACAGAGTGCACTGCATGTGTTCAGAAGAGATGACAACTTCAAAAACAATTCAGTCACATGAAGAGAAAACCTGCAATGATGCTGCCACTTCAACACTCACTGTTAGAGAAAGAGTGACACTCACTGAGGGCTCTGTGGTGGATGACAATCATTCTCACCATCGCCATTTGAGGCTTTTACTGAATAAAAACACTTTTGGAAAATGTGTCAAATTGGCTGCCATATTCACAGAAAGGTTTTGTAGGGTTTTCAAGAGAATCTGATCTTGCAGGCAACCATAACAAAACAACAAAACATAACTGTGGTTTATGCTGGGCTTTTGATGCTGCTGAGCAGGTAGGCGATAAAGGCGCAAATCCCACAATGCATCACATGGTATCATGAAAAAAGAACCTGATGTGTTTATGGTACCAATCTCCTCTGATAATAACAGTACAAAGGTTTATTCATTTATCATTTTACAGCACAGGGTTGCTACTCCCAAAACAAAAATTACAAAGACAAATGAATGAATAAATAATATAGATGAACAAAATAACCACCACACCACACTGTTTTTCATGTGTTGTTGCAGAGGCTGCCTCCTCCTCACCTGGTTTGTTTGTATTTCAGCATGTTCTCTCTATGAGCTACTGTTCTCTGAGGGAAAGGGTGTACTTAGGCTACTGCAGCCTCTTTTGCCCAAGGCAGAGATTCTCGCTAAAGCTGCAAATCCATGTCCTCCCCATCCGCATTTACAGGACACATTGGCCTGGCTCTCGAAAATCAGAGGAAGCAGCCTCTCTGGTCTTTGAACCCTCACTGAAAAACGTCTTGAGACACTCACGTTGCACATGAAAAGAAAGAAGCAGAAACCTTGAGTCGACTTGTCACATGAGGAGGGCTGGTGGCTTCAAATACTCAGATTTGGTGAAATTGAAAGATTTTCAAAAGAAACTGTGCCAACAGACCGTCTGATAATATCAGACAAGATACTTGTGGTTGTTTTTGGATGCAAAATTATGTTTAGAGACCAATTAAATTAAAAGAATCTGTCTGGAAAATGGCTCTCTGTCTCTCTGGCAAGAAATCTCAGTAAAAGTAAACGTGTGGGCAGCAAACTGCAGAGCACAGACTTTCAATCAAAAGACTGTGTGTGTGTGTGTGTGTGTGCGCGTGTACGTGTGTGCATGCTGCTGCTCATTCAGGCTGAACTGTGCTTTAATCCTGCTGGGGATTCCTGGTCTAAAGTGTAGCAATAAGCTATCGCCTGGTTTCACTTGTTACACAGGAACTGAGGAGGAAAACAGCAGATATTCATTAACCTCCCAACTTAGATGTTCCTGCTCTTTTTCAGACTGAGCAGGAAACGTCTGGCTGGCAGGCAGAAAAATCTATTGAATCCTCTAAAGTGTAAACACAGCCAGTGTGAGCAGAGAGTGTGTGTGATGCAGAGGGCAGCTGCACGCTGACTCTGTCTATATTGACTGAGCTGATAACGTTTCCCAACAAGCATAATCATGGCTTTAGAGCTGACTCTGGGAGGGATATAATTTTCAGCCAGGGATAAAGCATAATTCTCTCATAAGATATTCAGTTACAGATCCACCATCTCTGTAAGGTCTAATAGGTCTTTGATTAATAATCTTGCTCTTCACGATATTACCACAGATGTTTTTGTTTTTTCTTCAGATGAAAAAAATACATTTGCAATTAAATGGAAGCACCTTCCTGTGAAACTTGGATAAGGCAGTAATTTATACAATCAACAGCAAGATTTTGAAATTGGTCCGCTGAGTCTCAAACCAAAGTGTTTAACAAGACTTGCCAATCCACTCACGCAAGTGTCAACGACCTGTTCTATCAAAAAAGACATTTTGCCCCCCCCCCACCATAAAAACCTTCCTGAAGCCACAAAATATATTTGAGCTTCATAAAAATGTCTAAATTAGCCGATCATAATTTGTTCACAGTGGGCTGTTTATGCAAAGCTGTGTGAGTCCTCCTTCTGTTTGTGTAAATTAATGAAATAGCCTACTTTGATAATAAATCGAACATTTCACAGCAGCGTAGCATTAAAACAGTAAAAGTAAAAAACACGTACAGAGTTTTGGTTTTGACTAAAGTCAGTTTTAGTTTGAGTTAATCCGCAGCCATGTAGCAATCAGCCCTTGATCCTGATCATAAAACACGATATCAGCTTACGCTCATTTAATTAACGGACAAAATCACGACTTTACAGCACAGATAACATACTATAGATGCTATACTAGACAATATTTTTACATCCTGTTTCTTGGGGCTCCCTGCCCTGATTTAAATGTGTCCCTGTTTAAATGATTATCTCTTTATCAAGCTCTGCTGCAATCTAATAATGAACCATTCATTGAATTAGGTGTTTACGAGCAGGGGCACGTCTAAAACATGCAAATTGAAAACTGCTCTAGCCTTACAACAATGATAATGTTAAAAAATACAGCTGTAATTCCTCTCTCTGTGATTTTTTTGTCAAAGCCGCAGAGAGTCACTGCAGAGGGGCTGCGTGAGGCCCAAGGTTGCTGACCCCTGCACCAGAAGTTGGCATGCAAGCACCACGGTTTGCCTCGCTTAGGCGTGAAAAGTTCATGCATATGAAAATTGCAGTACCAGCAGAGGGAGAGAATGACAAGAGCAGAATACACAAGTGGTTTTTAGGGATGGACTGAAGGGAATAGCCCTAGGAACGTGTCAGGCTTACTGACTGACTGAGTAACTGTGTGAGTGAGTGACTCCCCACTGTTGAAACATGCATGCATGAGTGAGGAGGTAAAGGTCAAAAGGTAAAGAAGCTTTATTGTCATTATACAATGAATTGTACAATGAAATTGCGAGGTCAGAGTGGAGGATCAGTCCTGAGCTGCTGCGACTAAGCTAGGAAACCACACAGACACGGGGAGAACATGCAAACTCCACACAGAAAGGTCCTACCCAAGCCAGGGAAAACCTTGCTGGAAATTCTTGTGAGGCAACAGTGCTAACCACTAAGCCACCGTGCTGCCCGAGAAGAAGAAGAGGCGTAGCAATTCACGCTGCGGAGGAGAAGGTGGCACTAGCGAGCTGAATGGCAAACGCCATGAAACCAGAAAAACCAAGTTAGGTTCGCTTGTGAACTTAGGATTAAGTAAGTGAAAAAAAAAAAAAGTAAGTAAGTCAGTGTAAGTATCGCAGTTTAGGACGCTTCATAATTTGTTGTACAAACAGCAAAAGTTAGCTACACCGATCTATATTAGTTTTATGTCAGACAGCAAGAAAAAGATCTGCTGTACTTAAGCTTCAGCTAAGTTTTCCTACGGAGAACGTCGCTAACTGCAGACGCAGGTAAATAAAGTTTAGCAATTATAAAGTTGTTTTTTTTTTCGGAAAATAGTGCCACTGCCACCATGAGAAATGCAGTAGGCCAATAAGTGTCACAACACATAAACTACGTTACACAAGTATTGTAATAATCATAGCTGTGACATTACGGCAGATGTCCTGCACACACGGTGTTGCTAACGTTTGCCATTTGTACAAAACATTATGAAATCGTCTTAAACAAGGATACTTACAGTTCAGAAAGATAATCTTCATAATACACAGACGGTGCTGTGCATTATTCATTAACACATACCCCAACTTCCATTTATCCTGATCCAGCCATAACTAGACTTGGCTAGTCTTGTTAAGGGAAACCTGCAAAACTGATGCTAAATTAACTACAGATGACAATGTGTGATTTTGAATATCAGTGTGTTAATCAGCACACTGATGATAACTGGCGTGCGGAAGGGGAAGTCTTGACCCAAATATCTGTTCTTAATGTATTCATGGAACACCCACAATACACCAGAGGCCCTGCATCGCTGGCTGTGGCTGTCAGATGACACCTGATGTCTCGGAGATTGAAAAAATAATACTTAAAATAATCCAGAGCATGGACAAAGAAAGTGTGGACTTGTGTTAAAGCTGCCTTAAAGCCTTTCTTAATGTTTTTTGAGGCTCTGTTTTTTTTTTTTTTTTTTTTATGAGCGTTAAGGAGATGGAATACAATTTACTTTAACAAAACAAATCCACTTAGATTAACTGCAGGGATAAACACAGTGGCAATAAAACATGACTCATTGTTTCACTGACTCATGATGAATGAATCAGGTTATATCATGAATTTCTGTTTCTCTTCATTAAGAAAAGTAGAAATTAACCGTCATTAAGTCATTGACTGATTAAACACTTTCTGACATTACTGTGAAGTGTTGCGCTTGCAATTCATAGCAGCTGTTGGACTGCACGTAATGTTCTGTGTCCAAAAGAAAATCAGCTGGGTTCCTTTTTTTGGCTTTGAAAGCTTTGAAAACTCATCTCTAGTGATGGGAATTACGGCTCTTTGAAGGGAGCTGGATCTTATGGCTTTGTGCCTTTCTATCGTTTTTTGTTTTTTGTTTTTTTTTGAGTATTGCATTGTACTACACAGCATGTCTAAATCCTATTTTGCAAAGACAAAATGTTGTACACACTCCAGAGAACTAGGAGGCAGCAGCAGGAATACCAGTCACCCGCCAGCAGTAAATAAAGGAACAGGGAGTTGTTGTAATGAGGGGGTGAAAAAAACACGGCCAAAGTTGTTTTTCACTCTCTCCGCTGGATTTAAAATGTGAATCAAACCTTTGTTTACGGTGTGATTTAACTTTGGCTCACTTGAACTTGCCGTCTGGCTGTTGCTGAGTGCAACTACAAAAGGAATGGCTCTCACCAGGTACAACTCGGTTCTCTTCATTCACCATATAGCCAGTCAAAAGAACCGGATCATTTGCAGACGTAACATCACTAGCCTACTCATCTCTTAAATTTCTAGTTTGTATTCTCAGTATAAAATTTCATACAATCTATTTACTGATCCATACCTTTTGTAATTCTCAATCAATTCTCTAGAATTGATAATACTTCTCCTCAAATAACTAAATGTTCAATGAATCTCCTGTCTTTAAGGTAAAGGTAAAGGTATTTTTTTGGTCACATATATAGCATACAGTTAGATTTGGTCTCTGTATTTAACCCATCCCAGCTGGCAGCCACAGTGCGGCGCCAGGGGAGCATTTCCCAATCTTTGCTAATACCTTACAGTCAAGGGTACTGACTTGACCAAGGTATTGGCTTTTGTCGATGAGGACAGAAATATGCCATTGCTGCACCAAGACCTTGAAAATGAACTTTTATAAACCGATGGAAATCTGCATTTCAACAAAGAAAAACTCTTCTTGTAAAATTTTGTCTTGATTTCAGAGATAATATTATACGTATTGTGTTCATAGTTTCAGAGTTCAATCTTTTGAGTTGAAGTTTGAAATTTAAAAAAAATATATGAGTGCCGAGAAGACAAATGAAATAAAGGTTATAACTTCAGCTCAGACAAATCAAAAATATTAATTCATAGTGGAAATAATCTTTGCTGTAGTTGCAGGCCTGTTTGCAACAACCTTTGCAAAATGAAGCGAGGTTCATTATGGTCACTGTGGCTTTTTTCATTCCCCCTTGCTCTCTCATTTGATTACAATAAATGTTTCAAAGTCATTTGAATGTTGTATTTGGAAGGCTTTGTAGGTAGGTGGAAATTAGAGTTTGCACTGCAGTGTGTTTGCAGTGTGTTAATTAAAGTCATTCCTCTTGTGGGATTGCCACATAAGAATGAACATACCTGTCCACAGAGACAGCGGCGAGTGTGAAGCTGCTGGCGTACATGGTGAGGTTGATGAAGAAGTGCACCACTTTGCACATGAAGGAGCCGAACACCCAGCCCTCCAGGGAGTAGATGGTGGCTTGGAAAGGGACGCAGAAGATGATGAAGAAGAAGTCAGCCACGCTCAGGTTGAGTATGAACAGATTGGTGGTGTTGTATCCGACCTGGCCGCTCCGCAGCAGCACAGCGAGCACCAGGCTGTTGCCGATCGTGCCAAGCAGGAAGATGAGGGAGAAAACCACCGACACGATCACGCTGGCGGGGTTCAGCTGGTAGCTTTCGGACACATTCGCCAGCACTCCTGGCTTGTTGAAATCCTCAAAGTCAGACATTTTGTGAATCTGAAATAGAAGAAAAGAGAAGATGCTTGTGTCTCTGAGCTTTTGCTGTTTTAAGAATTCTCCTTCTTTTATCGCAATAACTAAAAAATAGTGCTGTGTCATTGCATTTCCCAATCCAGCATCATTAAGGTCTCACAAAGCCCAGGTTCATGCACTGCTGGTTAGAACTGATAAGAAGACAAAGGAGCTCATTCTGAGAGGGTTTCATGTCGAGTTAATCTCTGTAACTTCTGAAATTATACAAAAAACTTGACAAGCCTGCACACACCACAAGATTGCTTTATCCAATTAATCCCCAGTCGACTCATGTCACACATATTAATAAGACCAGAATGAAAGGCTGTTTTTAGTTGGCTGGTGGCGTTTTGTCAGATCACTGAATCAGTGTTTTTACTGTGAAATCACAAGAGGGGTTGCCATGCAGTACATCTGTAGATTTGAAGATTCAATTTAAATGGAAATGTTGAACTTAACTAGGGTGATAAATAAATACTTTCACAGTCATGCTGTGGGAAAGAAGGTCACCTTTAAAGTGACGCTTGAATGCTTTTGCTGGCACTTAATTGTGTATCACTCTGCATTTCTTGGCTTCAAAAATGAACAAGAGGGTATTTAAGGGAAATGGTCCAAGCCACTTTTAGCAGATGATTCAGCCCCTCTTGTCTTTTATCCACAGAAATCTTTGACCTGGAGCTGTCTACGTGCTGTCGTCTGTTCGATGGAAAAACAGCCCATCTCAGCTGGGAGATCTTTGCATTCAGCCAAGAAGACACCGCCTGACGTGCAGCACTTTGTAAAATGACATTTCCAGTGACGCCAGCGTGCATCATCACGCTTGTTTTCTTTGTTGTAAAATTGCCATACTGCTGAATGGCAAGTGGTGCAAAACTAGGGCTTGAAAGTCAAGAGGTTCTCTTGGTGATCAAGTATGAGTCACATGGAAGAGACACACAAGCTTCATGTTGTCAGATTTTTAGTCAAATCCATCCTTTCCTTGAAAGAGTTCAGTTTTAGATAAAGTGATAAATTTATTATATTCCTTGCTGTGATTTGGTGATCGTATCACAGTGCTCAGTGCACCAGGAGTCAGGACTGATCCGTTGTATTGGATTGGATATTAAGAATGAGGAAAATGATTAATACTGCCTAATCTTCAAAATAATACTCTTATGATTATTTTATTGAAGTTTTTTATGAGCAGGCTTAACAATACAACCGGCTATTCAGAAGCTTTGGAGTAACAGAGATAATGACAGGCAGCTGGAAGCAGATGCGCTGTATCTGTTTCAAGTGCTTATTAATCATCTCTTTACACTGATTTCTGAAAAACTGAGGAAATTCTAATTTTTATGCCATGCAGACTTCAAAGCAACACTCGTTCCCTGACCGCTGATGGCTCCTACAGACCGGCCACTGTAGCGAAAGATATCAAATCACCTTCAAATGGCAGCCTGCGTTTGGAAATGTCACTGTTGTCATCTCTTTTTCATTTGAAAACAAAACCCAGTTCAGGCTTCTTCTTGAGCCCTGTCGTGTTTGCTCTTTCCAGCCATGAAAATACAGCAAAAAAGTCAACAACTCACATATTTGACAATGCCATGCTGTGCCAAGCTGAGGCTAAAATCATCATTTTTAAATCAAAAAGAAAAAGCAAAAATGATTTTGCATGGAATCACCCTAAAGCAATAATGTAATCTTATCTGAATTTAGCTGAAAAAGCATGAATGAAGGTTGCTAAATATCGTATCTTATTGATCAGACTGGATAATGCTCCAAATTTAGATTTTTGGAACTGGGAGCTATAAAAGTGAGCTGAAGTAATATCAGAGCGCTGAGAAGCTCAGACTGCATCAGCATGCCTTGCAGATAGATTGATTCGATTTTATTTTGGCAGCTGTCTTGATG
>JAQFJA010000009.1:7498549-7514449 GCA_029874485.1 Naso brachycentron | reverse complement strand
GATATTAAAGAAAAACTGCACTTTTGGGCAAATTTAGCCTTTTCATCCAATATCCCTATGTAGGACAAAAACATATATGCCTTTCCCTTCTCCGTGCATTCAGTAGGTCACTTGATACCCGCCCTGTGCCAGCAGTTTTGCATATTCAGTGGAAGTAATAGGGAGACGCCTTTACCGCCATCTAAAACCATTTAAAACACATCCAAAATGAATGAATGCATGAATGAATATAGGCCTGAAGCACTGACGTCTCTCATCATAATTTCTTTTGAGAAGATTTTCAAGGATGTGCTGCTGAATAAGGTCCAAGCAAACCTGGATCTGCTCCAGTTTGCTTATAGGTCTAGCAGAAGGGTGGACGATGCATCAGGTACTCTTTTAAATATGAATTTAACTCACCTAGAGGGCGCCAAATCTTTAGTGCAAATACAACCTCATATCTTAGCAGAACGGCCACAGAACCACTGCAACGTAGACGCCGAGCTGATATGTTAGCTGATGGATTTTTTAATTACAAGGTCACAGCGGGGAGCCTATCTGCTGTTTCTGTAGCGTAAGGCGGTTTGATGTACGAGTGCACCCCCTGGACATGATACTAGTGTGTTGCAGAGACTTACCCCCAATCCAACCCTTGATGCTGAGTGCCAAACAGGGAGGCATTAGGTACCATTTTTAAAGTCTTTGTTACGACTCAGCAGGGGATCGAACGATGGACACTATAACCACAAGGCCACTGAGCTGGTTGGGTGGGGTAAATGGCACTTTATCTAGCGTCTTGTTCTCCTCTACAGAGTCCCCCCTGAGGGTGTGTTTCTCCCCTCTTTTATTGGTTTTACCAATGAGTGTCAAAGCCATCGTGCCGGGCGTCATATCATGAAGTTTGCTGATGACTCGATCAGCGTGTCACTCTTGAACAATGATGACCCGGATCATGGCCCAGTCGTGGCTGACTTTATTAAATGGTGCAAGTCGTCCTTTCTCGCCATCAGTATCTCCAAAACAAAGGAGATGGCGATAGATTTTAGGAAAAATCCTTCTGCCTTGTCTCCTGTGGTCATTGACAACCAGGCTGTCAAGGTCATTGACAACTATAAACATCTTGGCCCCACTATTGATAACAAGCTCAGTTTTGACTTTCATGTGGATGGAGTCTGCAAGAAAGCTCACCAGCGCATGTATTTTTATCGGAAACTTTGTGGTTTTAATGTTGACCAGACTTTTATGAAAATGTTTTATTCTTGTTTTATTGAATCCGTGCTCACCTTTTCCTTTTTTTGTTGGTTCGGGTTATTGTTGATTAAAAATAGGAGCCAACTGCAGGGAACTGTCAGAGTATGCTGCAAAAGTGCTGGCATATCACTGTGTGATCTTCCTCATTTCTTCAAGGTGAGGTCCTTAAGAAAAGCCCAGTCATCCTCTCCACAGTGAGTTTTCTCTGCTTCCATCAGGTTGCAGATATTTAAAGCCAAAGTGCAGGACTAACAGACTGAAGAACTCATTTGTCTCTGCTGTCATCGGTTTTTTAAGTGACTCTACGTAATGTTTTGCACTACATAGCACTGAATGTTGATTGTATTTTTTATGAACTCTGCTGGCTGCACAAAAGTTGACCGAATGGGGGATGATAAAGATTTCTTGAGTCTTGAGTCTTGAAAAATCTCCAACAGTGTCCATCTACATGTTCTGACCGTGCATATTCACTAGAGACGTTGTCAATGAGGGAGCAAATACAGAGGAACTAGTTGTTAGGGCATGGTGACACCAATCTCGGAACCCATCAGCCTCTGGGGGCAAGCCCCATTATTCTTGGGCTTCCGTTGGAGGAGGTGAATTTCCGTTTCAAATTTCCCTCTGCCACTCGCTGTTTACAGTCTGACTGTTTACAGTCCGACGCAAGAATGTATTTGGAGTTGAGAGACCACATCTACCAGCAGATCTTTTCACAAGTAGCCAGTTTACACGCCGTTAACAGCTAACAGTCCGCTGTTAATTACGCAGACTACAAAAGACTACAACCGGAAACCAGGGCTTTTCCGGAATCAAGATCGCCTTACCTTGCCTACAGACTCTTCATTCAGTGAATGTAAAGTCTGTTTATAGAGACTATGGTGACACAGCTCCTTAGTAGTTCTGGTTATGCTCTGAAAATGACCAAATTAATATTATTTCATTGCCTGTTGAATGTGCAAGTCAGCCTTATCACCTCACATGTGGTGAGGTAATGCTCACATGTGAATGGAGCATGTTGGAGATTTTTGATGTGTTTTAGAGGCTTTAGACGACAGTAAAGGTGTCTTCCCATTACATCCACTGAACGTGCAAAACTGCTCGCATGGGATGGGTAGCCTATCTAGCGACCTGCTGAATGCACAGAAAAGGAAAGGCATCTATGTTCTTGTCTCAAATCAGGATATTGGATAAACAGGCTACATTCCGAAAAAGGGGTGTTTTCCTTTAACTCGTGATCACCATTTGGCAGTGAGAAACGAAAGACCTGATCAACGGACAACAGCAACAACTGGTCATACAGGTTTATTGGTGTGCAAACTGTAGTACAGGTTTTTTTTATTTTATATACCTATCTCAGTCTGTAATGGCATACACACAAACAAAGATTGCTTGGCATTATGGACAATTCCGCACACTCGGACTGCTCAACAGACAACAGATGAGCACCAATCATGGAGCTATACTCAAATGATTGCTTCTGCATAATTGACAGACTGAAAGAAAAAAGAACAAACTTAGTAAAGTTGAGGGAATTGTGCGCGATGCAAGATCCCCTTTTGTTTGATTTTGATTTTAAAAACTGTCCCTTTATCACGTGAGAAAAGGCTGTGCCTAACCTTTTATATTTTAATCCTGATATTACTTATTGATTCACTGCTGTATAAATCATAACTTCTAAGCCTCAGAGCTGCTTTCCCTGGCAGCTTTGTCAGACATCTGCAGCCGCTGAGAACACTGTGAACCCACAGATGGCTCAGAAACCACTGAAGGACAGCCTTGGATTCAGACAGAATCCACAATGTACCTAAAGCTTGATTTACACCGAGCCTCAGCTGTTCACTTGAAAAAGAATTAAAAACCTGGTTCATTATTAAAAACAGAAAAACCTAACTGAAAAAAAAAAAACACTGCCTGCTTTATTGCTGAAATAAAATATTCTCATGTGTTATGTATAGAAGGAAGTGTGCACGCAGCATGAATCACAATGATTGGCTCATTCATAGATGTATGCCTTGTAATGTCCAAGATCCAAATTCCTTTTTGCCAAGTCTAACTCCATAGCAATTTACTATAGAAAGTCAAAGCCTAGGCTTATAGGTCCTGTTTGTGGGATTTAACGCCATTTATTGCCATCCTGAAGCCGTCAGCCAGCGGGTTCGGCTGTTAATGGAGAGGTTGGTGGTTTGAGCCCACCCATGGACGATGGTTAGTGATGCTTGGAATGTACACGGTTCATACATTTGTTTGAGCTCGTGGGACTACTGTCAAACTGAAGTCCATTGGTCTTTAATGCTGCCAAAAGTCTTTTTTACTACTTTTTTCCACTTGTGGAGGTAAAATATTTGACCTTGTTGTCGTTGTCATTGATTCATTGGAAAAAAACCAAAACAAAAAACTTGTCAATAAGCTCTTTTGATTTCCCTAAAAGGCCCTCATGAATCAGCTTGAAAAAGCAGAGATTAATGGCATTGTTACTTAGCTGGTCACAGTGCCTTGCTAGTAAACCTGATCCCGGGTACGAGTCCCTGCAGTGCTTACCTTGTGTTGCTCCATTTCCGGAGGACAGACTCGTGTTGTCAATGCAGCTTCAAGCAATGTGCAATCTCGTTCAAAGAAATACCTTAATTAAATCTAATGCATGTGGCTTTTGAGCATCATGGAACTAAGTTTGGGAGAAAGGGATATACTATGTTTTCAATGCTTGTGAAAGTATGTCTCTGAGGCAAAACTGGCCAGTTGTTTGACTGTGAATGAGGGGGAGAGCGCTGGTTTTTCTTCTGCCACTTGTCATTCTGAAGCGAAAGTCAGGTCTCTGTGGCGCAATCGGCCTGCAACTAATTGGACATTTTAAATTTGGATATTTCTCTTCAGAACACACGACTTGCCTTGAAAATAATCTAGCCTGTGATACAAATTTGACCCCTGACTGACCCTGACTGGCTTCTTTTTGATCGTTGTGCAGGGTTAAAGCAGACGCTTCCTTGTGTCCTTGGGCTTGTTGAATTATGAATCTGCTGAAATGAGAAGCAGAGATAATTACAAGCAGGCGCTGAACAAAAGGACGACACCATAATTAGTGGAAGCTAAAGTGGAAGAATGGGAAGCACTAAATAATGTTCTAATGGTTCAAGTCTTTTCCTGATATTCATCCATACCTTCAGACGATACAAGCACCATAAGTAATAGGAAAACAGCTTAGCAAATGGTTGACAGCCTGTGCCAGGGCTATTCAATTACGATTTCAATGGGACCAGATTCTAAAACCAGGACATTTAGCTGGGCCAGGCATTTTCATGGGATGGTAAGCAGCTAGTAATGACAAATTTTCCACCAACACAAATGCACGTAATGAAAAGCAAGCTATGCTAGTCCTTGTTTCCCTTTTAAATACCACAGTGCTCTCATTGCAAATCACACACATTGCACTGGTTTGGTGTTTGGATTGTGCAGTAAAATTAACAAGTATTTGTGTGTTCAGAGAGAGCTGAGCTGACGGTTTTCAGTGTTAATTTGACATTTGACATGTTTTTAGAAGTCGTATCATTGGACGACTACCACACACATTTTAATGACAATGCTGTGCATCGGGAGTTGAATCTTGCTAGGCTACGCAGAGTGTTGCATTGAAGGTCTGTAGGAATTTCTGTAGGCTCACGTGATGTGTTTTTCTCAGTTTTTCTCAGTTTTTTTTTGACTGGGCCACTCAGGGGTTGCTTTGGGGCCACATGTGACCAGCGGGCTGTCAAATCAATGTGCCTGGCATGCTATCAGAGCTCAGAGTTAGAAGCAAATCACATCACTCTGGAGAGCAAATAACTTATATTCAGGTAACCTGAATCAACTTGGAACTCTACAGTTTGCAGTCAATCTTCTCTGCACTGAACCAGCCAGGAGTCAAGCAGAGCTGGATAATTATGACCTTGTTCCCTTCACTCATTTTTACTTGCCTCTACTTACTCTGTTAAGAAGGCTGATATTAAATCAATCTGCTCACACTCAAAGTCAAGCTCCATTTACCTGAGCGCTTTTTACACAAAAGCTTGCAGTCGGCTCTGTGTCGTACTCATACTCTGACCTGCTTGTATGTCATTCTGTTCAATGAATGAACATATTTCTGTGCAAAAATTACACTCATCCAGAGCTGAGCTCTCACTTATGTACCCCAATAAGCGTCAAGTATATCTTGAATTAAAAAATACCTACTGAGCTTTAGGGCTCTTACTGAACCTCTGGCTTAAATGGCTGTAATTAGTGTATTTCTACTGTGGTCTTATTAGGTTTCACTGGTAATAATATCCAAGGACATGTACAATACCGCGGTGGTGGAGCTAAATGAACATTAAAATCATTGTTTTGTGTTTGTGGCTGCATGCAGCAGTGTGTTTCTGTTAATCCTCTTTGCAAATGAGCAAATTAAGAGCTTGTTTGACTGCAGCTACCGGGAGAATAATGATAATTAAAAAAAAACAAAAAAAACAGTGCCAAGTCAGCTTGCAATGACAGGAAGCCAGTAGTGCCAGCTGTGTGGAGTTAAAGCCTGTTTATGCAACCAAACAAGCAGCTCAAGTGCTGCTGCTGCTGCTGGGGAACCAAACTGATCTCAAGTAAAGATGATGTGTGTGAGCTGATGAGTTCCTTCATATTCATTCACCATCTGTTCTGCTGCTTCACACACACACACACACACACACACGCACACACACAGTTGTGTTAAGATGGCAATCGATTTTGATTTCAAAAAAGTCCTTAAAATCTATTTATGGAAATGTGCATCTTAGCTGTGGCTACGAATGTGAGTGTTTTGATCTAAATAACATTTCCAGCAAAAGGTTTCAGCCGCTTCTCCAACTTTTCCATTAGCAGCAACATGATGGGGACACAGTCTGGTCCACTCTCCTGCTGCCTGCTGTGTTTTGAAATGACACTTGTGATACCAGGAAACTGGAGCCGTGTTCGCGCTCTGTGTTTTCCTCTCCAGTCCAAGTCCTTAAACTCCAGCTGGGCAGTGTTTCATTCAGTACAAGAGCACCTGTAGCATGCACGTGCTCAATCACTTCGCAGATTTACAGGAACATGTGCACAATAATTAAATATGTAACCAGTTGGATCTTTACTCTTGCTTGGCATTTTAAAACATGCATCATTTCTATATTTAGAAAAGGCAACTGGCACTACGTCACTGGAACAGTCATCAGTATGCTGTACCTTTTTAACAGTAAAAACACTAGTGGTATTTATGAGAAGAATTATAGTGTAACCAGTTTTGGGGAGCGACTAGTTACGTGTAATGAAATAACGTAGTTTAATCACAAAATAAATTACAAAATAAATTTAACTGTAACTGGTTAGAGTTACTGAGAAGAAAATGTGTAATTAAATTACAGTTCCTTATGAAATGTTAATGATTCCAAAGGGGGTAACATCTGAATATTTTCTGTAAAAAGCTTAGGCTGTATGTTGAATAATATTCATTTTGCTGCTATGTGTGTTTCTGATGTGCACAATGCCGTCTTTTGCCATTTCCAGTCAAGGCCCTTCAGGAAAGTTTGATGCTATTTTGATGCCTTTGATTGGTTCTCTTGATTAAATTTGCAGCGCCCCACGTCTGCCACATAGCTGCAGCCTCTCAAGGCAGAACAACCTGTCTGAGAGCTGCCACCACGTCTATCAATAAAAACATGTTCCAGTGCAGGAAATATAAAAAACATTTTATACAGAAACCAAAAAAAAAGGGCTGAAACCAACTGATAAAATGCTAACAACGAAAGTTTCCATGTCAGACCTGAGGAAACATCTGTAGGTATGTAGCCTAATCAGTGTTGAGTTACTGTATACTGTAAGGTTGACTCTGCCAGGTTTGAAAATGGTTTCACAGTTGAAAACATTTGCTAGAAATTTCAAAAAGTAGTCAAAAATGAATCCAATGTGATAAATTACATTACTTAGATAAAGTAATTAAAATAGTTATATTACTTATTACATTTTCAGTAGGGTAACTAGAAGTCTGTAACTTATTACATTTTTAAAGTAACTTTCCCAACCCTGAGTGGAACTATTAAACACTGTCAGTAAATGGCCACATCTTGAACTAATGACTGTGGAGACATTCACTGACTTTGTGGCCACTCATTTTCTCTCTGTGCGGTTAGTTTCCCCTTAACGGACAAAGGCAGCAATCAGTCAGTCAGTCAGAAAGCCTTAAAATGTGGTGGAAGAAATACAACTGAACAAAGGAGCTCACATCCCCATCATGGCGATTAACAGACCCTTGTTAGGCTCCCTGAGTGGATGCGATGATGTCACGGGGATCAGGTGCATCGAGCTTCTGCTTCAACAAGCTGCATCACGACCTGCCTGGAACAAACAGCCTCTGAAACAGAGGTGCAAAATATCCGTCTCAGACATGTCGGGGTTAATGTTTTCTACACTCAAAGATCTGAACCTTTCTGCAATCACATCAACACTTTCTATTTTTAAATGCAGCTTTCTGTTTCGATCTTTTGACCCCTTTCACTTCAACCTGACAGTGCAGGAATGTGAGGAATGCAGGACTGGTCTGCTTTCCTGACAGTGTTGCTGAAAAACATGAAGTATTGGCACTGACGTGAGAGTTCTGTGCGATAAGAAGACACAATTAATCACGTCACATTACTCAGTCAGTTATGAGCAGAATCAGTGTCTGTCTGCGTTTCTAAGACTAACTGTACTGATGATGGCAGATTTCTTCATTTTGATAAAAGCTGGACAACAGCAACATGTGGAGAAATGCTTGACAGCGTTTTGCAAGCATCACTTTTTCAAACCCTACAGAAAACTGTTAGTACTTAAAGAGTTTGAAGAAAATCACTTTCCTCATGAATATGCAGATTTATGCAGCAAGCTGCTACATCTGCTTAGTTC
The DNA here is from genome assembly GCA_029874485.1 of Naso brachycentron. Taxonomy (NCBI): domain Eukaryota; kingdom Metazoa; phylum Chordata; class Actinopteri; order Acanthuriformes; family Acanthuridae; genus Naso; species Naso brachycentron. The sequence goes on along the minus strand of JAQFJA010000009.1, from coordinate 7,506,319 downwards.
ATCTAATGCAAAATTCTGTTTCATAGTAAGGCCCGGACACTTTCAACAGACTGTATGCAGAAAACCAAAGAACCAAATGTCACTTCACAGTATCACTCAGTGTGTGAACATGTAATAGTAATGTCAGAGACATCACTGTAATCTGATGATGTAATTAAGTGTTTTTTTTACACATGCTAACAGCAGGTTTATGCCCCTCAGCTTTGCTTTTTAAATATAATTAAAAGGTTTTGGTCAGTTTATGTCTTCTTTCTTCTTTCTAAAGTAATATTTAAACTGCTGGCATTGTTGGGCACATCAAACAGCCCAGCAGCTCTCAACAAGGTCTATTCTCATCATGCAAATGGCAGCAAAGGCAAAAAATACTGGAAAAAAAGGAGAATTCATCAGATTTTACACTGAATCTCTGGAATAATGAGTACAAAAATGGCTTTTTTCCTCACAAACTGCTGCGAAGTAAACATCAAAGCCTGCTTTAAAATAATCTATGATCACTTACTGCCCTCTGTTGTACAAATGGTGAATGGCTGGTACTGGAACGAGTACATTTACTATTCGTCTATCAATCTTTTCACAGCTTTAGTTCATGAAATGCCTAAAAATAGCCACAAACGTTCCAGTGATCATGCTGCTCAAGGTGACTTCTACAAATTGCTTGTCTGACCTACAGTTCAAACTCATATAAGAAGATCCCAAAATTTGATTCTTTTTTTTTTTTAAATTAAAAAAGATGAGTTTGAAGCGCATAAATCACTTACAACTGTTACGACATTCTTACACTCCAGAGTGTATTTCAGACCGGTGCATCAAATCAAAGCCACCATTTGAACGCCTGTAGGGTCTTTACTGGCAATGTTTGGATCCTGAGACCTTCATCATGATGAGAATAACCTGATGATGGTCTGATAAATAACAGTGAATGTGAACACAAGCAAACAACTCGCAGAAACAATAAGTTTTCCTGCTGCATGCGGTCCTCATCCAGATACTGTATTTTGCTAAATAAAAACTGTTGAGTTAATCACAAACTGAATTTTGAGCATCATCTGTAAAGAAACTCTAATAACCCCTCCTGCTGAAAAGCTGAATAGATTACTTGATTACTCCACACTTCAGGCGGACTTGATGAGTTGCTTACACAACAGGCTCCATCCTTCAGAATCTCTCTGTTAAGTGTGTCCTCAAAATCTGAATCAATTACGCAAAATTTGTGTGCTTTGAAATAATTTATTCAATAATCATACAGCGTAATATAATGGTTTCATCATGATCAGCATAGAAAATATGTACAGAGCAAATCATTAGTAAAAATGACAGATCCTGCTGGGATAGAATGTGCTTATATTGTAGAAGGCGGTAATATTTTAGCAAACTTCCAAGAGCGTCTCTTCATTTAACAATCATTGATCCTGGTTATTGATATCTCCCATGTGCAGTTTCGTGTACACAGCTCAGCTTGAAGTCTAAATGGTGGTCGGAGATTAAGAAACGCTGCAGTTGGACTGTTTGGACTCCCTCCCCTAAACAAAGAGAAGACACGTTAGAAACAAAGACATGCGTTTCATAAAATGATTCAAAATGTACCTGATGCAGGTGTCAGACTACACGATATGCGCCTGATAATAGCCCGACCTGGAAGGTGTAGGGTGTCGGGGGGGTTTGGAAATAATCAATGAGCATCTGGCGCGACAATCAATCTTTTTTTTTTAGCCTAATGGGTCATAATGGTGGACAACTGACGCCGCATCTACGATGCCTTACAACGTTCTGACAGAAAGACTGGGATGTTTAATTTTTTTTGCTGCTGTTTTTTACTTCCCACGACAGCTCGTCAGTACCAGTAGTCAGTACCGAGAACTTAATGCACATCGTGGCCACCAACGATGATTGATCGGGGAGCAACGTGTAGTCTGTCACGTCTCTCTGCCACGACACGACGAGAATTTATGACTCTTATCGTCTAATCTGACACGGTGAACATTTTAACAGACAAAACTATCTTGCAGTCTGACCCCGGCATAAGACTATTTGGTCTTTCATTTGCTGTCAATAAGGAAATTTTAAATAACATGGGTTGCCATGACAACAGTGTACCTCTATGCGCTCCTGTTAGCATGCTACTGATGGCTAAGGTTTCCGGGTACCTGTTGTCTCTGCTGCTGGCGTCTGTATTCTTCTTCGCTGGCAGCGAGAGCCTGAGCGAGAGCCAGATCCTCCTGCTCCTGCGGGCTGAGACGCCAACAACAATACATCACGCTCACACACTTACTGAGAAAAACACAAGCTTCAAGCTAATTTGTCTTTACAACAGTTCAAAAACACGTCTAAAATCACTTCCTCTGTGCAGTCAATACTTTCCCTACGGTTGCCAGTATAAACTTGGACTTGCCTTCTTTTACCCTCATGACTACAGGCCTTTTGTAAATAACGCTGGTATTATTTTCATCTAATTATTTGTTGTTGTTTCTCTTTAATCTTCCTTCTTTCATATAATATTAATATTAAATCACATGAGAATAGTTTCTTATACTGACGACAAAAGTGTTTCTCCTTACTCCTGTGATTAACCAAATGTGTGTTTAAGTTAACCTGACTGATTTTTCGTATGTATGAAACAGACGGGTCTTTCTAGGATGAATTGTTGTCTAGTAATGTCTTTGTCTTCTAATATGTCATAAATTTAATAGATTATTATAACTTTCAATATTTCTTGTAATCACTGCCTGGAGAACTTTTCAAGCCCCTGGAGAGTGGCCACTTTTCCGGCACTCTCTTTTTCATATGCATTGTAAATTCTTGCTTTGTTTTCATGTGTGGAAATAAAGAGATGAAATGAAATGACTCATTCATAGTGCAACTTTCATCATTTATACAGTGGATCAGACGGATGATGGTGTTTTTGTAAATATAAATTAGGATGGTGGTAAGTCAGTGTAAATATCCAACTACACAAAGTGAGACTGCAATTAAAAGCTGTAACAGTTAAAGACTTGAGCTTGTGTTCTGTCTTTTGTTTTATTTACACTATTACATGCCTGTTGCTGTAATACTTTGCTTCAACTTGTGCCGCAGTGTTTCCTCTATATTTATTTTGCAGTGGGGCGCCAACGTTGTTGTATTTTGACCACCGCTGTCTAGGGTTGTCAAGAAAATACTCAGATACTATTTAATACTAAAAATTAGTATTGGTTTAGATTCTTATTTGCTACAGTATTGATACCAACAGTTCTGCCTTCGCCACCTCCAGTCAACACACAACTTCACACAGCACTGCTGCAGACAGGCCAACGTAAAACTAATTTGTCATGGCAAGTGCTGCTGCTGGAGGGCCTTGGCGACCAGTTTTGGTTGAAAATGGAAAAAAAAAAAAAAAAAAGGGAAACAAGGGAAACATCAATGTTTTGGAAGAGAGCAAACGAAAACGTTTTTATTTACAGTTACAGGGGGCTTTACATGTTACCAAATTCAATTCTGAATAATAACTGGATCTACTCCTGGGCAGAGCGGGCAGGAACAACAGATGTGGGTGGAGGCTGGAGCAGAGGAAGTGATGGAGAGTCAGGAGAGGAGCACGGAGGACAAGAGCAAAGTGTTTGTGCTCAGGCCTCAAGAGCCATGTGAGGAGGGCAGATAGACGCACACATAGAAACATCCAGGCAGGATGCACTTCACAGATGTTCAAAAAAATAAAGAAATAAAAATAAAATCGCTGCTATGTCTCAGTCCCAGGGGAAAGACTACAACCTCACCAGGTGCTGCTGGTGTGAAGATTATTATTTTGGTTTTGTCTGACACTGTTCGCTCGATGAGCATCAATTATTTTTCTTTTCTTCATCAAAACATTTGACTGTCTCAAACTTTTACACGTTTTATTGTCTGATTAAATATTGATTACCTATATTCTGATGGGCTTGCTACTGTTCAATTAAATCCGATTTATTTATATATTTATATAACACTTTCAAGCTGAAAATCGATGCTAAAAAACCCAAAAAGTTTTACTCTAAACAGCAGCACACTGACACAAGCGTTTGAGGACTCGTGTTGAGCTGATGAAAATAGTTTTTGGAGATTATGTGTCTGGTGATGTTTACTCACCTTGGGGCTTGTTGAACTGTCTGCCTCGAGTCAGCCAAAGACATCTCCAGAGCCCTTTGTAAAGCCTGTTCCTCCGTCTGCAATGACGGCACAGCAGCAAGACACTCAGCGTTCACATCTTCCCTTCAATGCTTTGAGGAATCTTCAATCAGATAATTTCACGAAAATAATCTACATACCATGCCGGCCTGAAAGGATGCTGAAGGTGGGACTACATTCTGTGCTGAAACGGAAGTTGGGATCCGCGGGGTGGACCTAGAAAATGAAAGGAAAAAAATATCAGGCAACTGGAGTAAATACAAATTCCTGCTGATCTTCCTGCTTAAAAAGTTCGACAACGTAGTAGGACCATTGTCGGAAAAAAAACAGACAACCTGGAAGAGGGGGTAAATGGGGTTGGACTTTGGCAGATGGACTCCTATGACAAATCTACCACGCCCTCAGCTGGTCGATGAGGACGTCGGTGTGCACGGACACGCATTGCCAGGTTTATTTTCCTTCTTCCTTTTGAGGTGTGTGTGGGAGTGATCAAGAAACACAAACCTTCACTGTATTAACTTTCCTGCATTTAAAATAAAAGTATCATCTTGAACCTCCGTAGTCGTTCAAGCAAACCTATGCATCTCTCAGCTCCACAATCCTCACACTGGGCTAAAATAACAAGTATTTCCACGATCCTTCGTTCATTTCTTCTTATTGTTATCATTATCCAACTAAGCAGAGTTTGACAAGATCTGCCACTGCTGGCATAATCCAAAGCAAGTGACATCTGTCCAACCTGGCAAAGTGTAGATCATTCCCTTCCTTGACAGAAAGAAAAACATATTTCTGAGTTTATTTCTCATAATTCTTCATGTTTAAAACTCGTAAATTTGTGACTTTGTAATGTTCTAGATTATCTGAGTTTTTTTTCTCATAAATTTTTGAGTTTAAAACTTGGAAATTTACCCCCTCTTTCACCTCATCTTTCCTCCTACAATGGCCTTAATATGCTGTCCTAAAAAAGCGATGAGAACAATGATTTTATATTTACATTCAATATTGAGTAGAAGCGCTTACCCACTGTTGTGGCCTCTGTTATTGGAACTCACACCATTAGAAACGGGTCTAGGGTTTCCTGAAGCAGATGAACTAGAACCAGAGGCAGAGGTGGAGGAAGCACCGTGGGCCCTCATCACAGCAGCATGTCTACGACAAAACGTTACATCATTCTGAGCACGATTTTTCTGATAAAAGGACAAAATCTGAGGGTGTTGTGTGAATGTACTCACCCTGATTTGGACAGAGGTTTCCCATCAGTCTTACAATCGTGGTCTAGCGGGTGCCGGTGTTTAAGACAGTAATTTAAATGACACTGATCACAGGTCACTCGCATCATTTCCTTCTGCTTACAGCCTCCTTTAGAACATTTATTTGTGAAAATCTGAAAGACAGAAATTAAAAGTGTGATGTTTTTGTTGAGATTCTACCTGAGTGTAAAGTGAAACACCCCAGTTTTTAAATGAACCTTTCTCTTTCTCTGAGCAGGGTCCGATTTGCAGTCCCGATCGATGTGTTCACCGACTTTAATGTCGGGCATCTCTCCTCTCTTCACGGGAATGGGGATGTTGCACAGAGGACATACTGGAACCTGGATATCCTGCAGGAACAAACAAAATCAAAAACATTAGAAAATACAGAACTGTTTGTGAGATCACCTAAAACACCTTCAAAACAGTCTAAACATTATACTGAGAACAGCTGTCTAGTTACCTTTTTGTAAGATGACATGCATTTGTGGTTAGCATAAGTTATGTGGTCCTTGCAGAAAATCTCTTGACAGGCGTCACATCTCATAGGAAGAAAATCTGTAATACACAGTGAACAAGATTTAAACTTCAGCCTCATGTCAGACTTAGCAACAGAAACAAGCAGGCAGGGCTGGGCAATATATCGATTTTTAATCAAAGTTCAAATTACTTTGTTTGGACTAGGGATGGGCATGATTAATCAATGATTAATAATTGACTGTTAAGGATTTTGTTGATCGCGTGAAATTTCTATTGATCAAACGTAATGTAACGTAAACAGCTCTCAGGTTGTGCTGCATAGTGTGAGTCTTGAAGTGACGCACTGACTTTCACTGTGTGGCAGCAATGAGACATATTACCAGAGGGAGGCAACAGAGCCTATGAGCTGCTGCAGATATCAATCGTAAACATAAAGACGTGAAGGCAAAGTTTGGCGTGAGACCACCTAAAATTTAAATATGACAAAGTTTGCTGTAAACACTGCGAAGCCGTGCGTAAGTACAACACAACAACAACGACCCCAATGATGTACGACTTGAACAACGTAACGTTACATCCGACCCTGGTTAACTTCATGGCTTCCTCCTCTCAACCTACCACCACCTCCGTCTGAGCACGGAGGGGCCGCGATGCACAACGGCAAATCATGTTTTTTGATTAAGTTATTATCGTTAGATACGACTGTTTTTGGAAAAGAGACTCAATTGGGTTTAAGTGCGTCATATTGTAGCATCAGACTCTCGCACTCGGCTGCTTTCACGTTACGTGCGCTGTGTATCTTTAGTGTTTAAGTTAAACAGTTTAACTGCCTTGTCTGGGAGGATTATTGTAGGACTCTAAATTCTTCTTGGAATAAAGATTTAACTGAGGAAAAATCAGCTGTGTTTTAATTTTCTGTCATAGGCATTTTTAACATACAAAAAAATAATGCTTAAATCAATTACTGATCGTTAATTTTCCCGATGATAGATCAAGGAAATTTCTTCAAATGCCCATCCCTAGTTTGGACAATGTTAAAAAATGAAAATTGATTTTCCCCTTAACTAGGGTAAATACGGTAGCCTATGGCTCTCTCATCTCTGGGCTCTATGTTTTATAAGTTATAATTGGTGAGAGTTAAGCTGGCGCTTTATTAATTCCAAATTGGGGAATTCATCTTCGTTTGATCAAACCTTTATTTAAAAAAAAAAAAGTTGTGTGTGGTTAAAGCCAGGTTGACACTTTTTCCCAAAGGGGCAATTAATTACAATAAAAACAATATATTTTTCAGAATTCTCTTGTAGTTTTAAAATCAAAAATCGAATGTGGTATAAATAAATTCTGGGATTTTATTTTTGGGTCATATCGGCCAGTACAAGCAGGACATCCTTATTTCTGGTAGTACTCACCTAAACGTTTGCAGGTCTTCTCAGTGCAGTGTTCTCCTAAATCTGGAAACTCCATGGCAGAAAAACCTCTACAGATCACAGCGGTTAAACCTCAACAACCTGAGGAAGGACGAAAAGCAAATGTTCAAATGTGTTTTAAACAAACCTGTGACTGACGAGACTGTGTGAACTGTGACATGGGTGGATTCACTTCATGCTAGCTCCCATCATCATGAATCATCATGAGTTTGAACAATTGTTACAGCATCGAGACAAAAGTTTCAAGCTAGATCATTTTACTGAAGTCGTCTTGGGGAAACAGTGGGAAACCACATGTGATGAGACCTTTGATGAGACATAACGTACAAGCAAGCTAAGCCAAACGATTAGGTTGGTTACATAACGGTAACCGAGTTACCTTTAAATCTTATGTGGGTTACGAGCCCATGAAGTAAGCACACATATCACTTAAACAAACAGAAATATCTGACACGTTATCGTGATCAAATCTGGAG
>JAQFJA010000009.1:7362942-7375769 GCA_029874485.1 Naso brachycentron | reverse complement strand
ATATACAGTAAAGAAAGGAGTTAACGGTAACACCGTCTATGAAGCCTGTCTCTATAATGCATTATAACACATTATGAACATATATAACATATTATGAACACACATAATGTGTTACAGGTGGTTATGGTCAGGGTCAGCCTTCTTATAACTATGATTATACAGCACTACAGGCACATTATAATGCATTATAAGCATGTTCATAATACATTATAGATGCTTAAGTAAAGTGTTACCAAGTTAACCTTCGAACAAGTACACAGTATTTTGCATCCCAACCTTTTTTTGCTGCTGGTCGCAGCTATTGTGAATGTCTGAAACACATGGTGTGTCTTCAGGTGTTTGTGCAGGTGCATCACACTGTTTAGAAAAGGCAGATGTAGCCTGCTGGTGATATCATGAACCCTGATTACATGTATAAAAGAATAGTGCCTTTCCTGCCATTTTTATTTTGCTTAAAATTTAAAGAGCAACTTTGTTAAAAAAGCAAAATACTTTTTAAGCTAAAATCTGTAACTGTAGAGTAAAATTGACATTAGAAGGATAATAGGAAATCCTGTCAAATGAAATAAAGCAAAAAAAAAAAAAAGATGGCCAAGTGCTAGCCTCATGGGTTGTGTCTGTCATGTACTAGCATTAGAACTAGCATGAGCGCTAGTATCCATTTCTCTAAAAGATGAAAATGGCAATATTTAAAAAAAAACAAAACCTGAAGGTCATTAACACATCCAGTGCTTCAGCGGATCATGAAACAGTCATGAAATTTCAGTCTGTAGGATTTGTGTACGTGGGCACCAACTGTCTGTGTTTTTCCTGACACTCATCCCGTCAAAACAGAAAATCCATGTCTATGTGCAGAAATCTTGTAGATAAAATTTCTTAACGTATTTTCCTAATGACATTTGATCAAAATCTTTCCTTGCCTTGTGTTCAAGTATTTTCCATTCATTAAATGTGGTTATTTCAAAATTATAAAGAATGTTTTCTAGTCACGTGCTGTAAGGCCTAAGCTTAAACACAGACTGGAGTGGAGCCTTAGATTCTGGTATCAGATTCCTGCACTTGGCACGCACACTGTCGTTTGGTCCATAAATATAATATATTTTTCCTGATATGCATAGTGGCACAGAAAGAAAAATTGTGTGCATCTACAACATTGAATTTAGGTTGAATGTAGACTTTAAATTTAAACTTGGGGTGTGCGTTTTTGAGTTTACCCGGTAACTAGCTAGAGGTTTGTCATTCGAGGTTCACTGGCCCTTAATGCAACAGCTTCTCGAGATAATTTGTAAAAACATTCACAGTCATATGTTTGTGCTTATTATTTGTTATATCCTGTGTTACTTCATAGCTGATGTAAAGTATGTAGACAGTAGTCAGTGTTTCTGAACACTTAGGATTTTTCCATCTCACATCAAAGTGAACACATCAACACATTAACATCCAAGACAGAGAGATTATTAACACTTTTTTTTCTTTGAGCGAGGCAGCTGTAGCTTAGTGTTGATGGATCCCTGATGAGATGATCGTCAGCACCGTCTACGTGAATTAAACACAGGTGTGTCGATTAATCCCAAGATACATATCACCTAACAACACATCTCGCTAACTGCTCGTCAGCTGAGACGGCGGTGAGAACACTCAGCTGTCAGCGTTGTCACCGCTGAACCGGCGGGCTGAGGTGGCTTTGATCAGCCTGGGACCTCTGCAGGACGCAGCTGGTCAGAGCTGAGGTGAGTCACAGGATGGTCATTCCTCTGCAGGCAGCGAGGAGTGCAGCTCCCTCGCCTGTGGCCCTTTCATCTGCACCTGTTCAAACACTAAATTAATGCTTTAGTGGAGGCAATCAGGAGGTCAGAATAAGGTTTCTTAAAAGCTTGTGTTGAGACTGATGGTCAAAGTTCTGTCGTACTATGTGAAAATTACATAGACTGACAAATAATTTGTCTCAACATTCTGCAAAAACTTTTTAGGGTGCATTAAAAACATTTTGGGACACTTGAACTCTCCAGTAAAAGTTGGTGAACAAAATGTGTTTGGCGTTAGCATCTTTATATCTTCCTGTCCATATCAAATACCACAAATACTTGAGTGCTCAAAAGTGACAAATTACACTTTCTATTTGAGTCTTTTTATGTAACAATAGTTACAAAGATATGACATAATATTTGTGCAACACTGCAAAAAATCTCTTAAACAACATTAAAAACACTGTGAACACTTGAACTCTTCTTGACCTTGAACAATTTGGAGTTACTTTTACTTTACTTGAGTATTTACATTGTCTCTTTAATATTTCTATTCTATGACATTTCAGAGGGAAATACTGCACTTTTTACTCCTGACATTTTTTAAATAACTTTAACTACTAATCCTTACTTGAATTTGCTGATTCAGCTTAATAATACAGAACATTATCAAATAAATTATGACATATTATTTAACATTAAGATAATACTTTATTGATTCCTGGGCTGAAATTCAGAAGCATCCCAATGTAATTAATATACATTAATTTGTAATTAGATATTTTGCATAATGAGCTCTTCAACTGATGCAAAAAAAAAAAAATTGTACCGAAGTAAAAATTTTGAATGCATGACTTTTCCCTGTAACAGAGTATTTCTACATTGTGGTATCTGAACACACCGTCTTATATCTGCAAAATGCACATTACTGCAAAGTGATTTGAAGTCAGAGTATAATGATCAGGCTCTACATGACTTTATTGTGTGTGTTTATAGTCGACAGAACTAGTCAATTATAAACAACTTTTAGCACTTCAGTCTATTTGTGTGTGTAAATGTAAATGTGTGTGTGTGTTTGTGTGTGTGATGGAAGGAGCAGACAGGCAGAGACTGAAAGAAATCATTTCTTCCAAACTGCGGAGGGAAGACAAAATAGATTAAAAGTGTCTAGTCTGAGCTGTGGCTAAATAAACACTGTGTGTGGTGCGACTGACGACTGAATAGCTCTCTCCGTTTGTCCCTGGCACACAGGTAGTTACAGGGATTTCTGCTCTGTTTGAAAGCAGACCCCTTTCTCCCACCCCCTCAAACTGCTGTGTTTGTCTTTGCCTGGGTCCTTTAATGCCCATTGATCCAGATAATCAGGGACAAAATTGGTGCAAAACCGGTAGGGGAGGTTCTGACAGTAGCTGCTCAAAAGAGCTGCTTGTGGATAATTGAAGGAGGTATTAAGACAACAATACTAATGGCTAATACCGGGCCTTACTGGTCTCTCAGCTATTTCTGGCTTCCTGGCTGACAAGGCAACACTGGATCTACAGCTGAAATGGCAATCATTGCATCATTAGCAGACCTTACAGCAGGGACAGAATGTGCATTATCCGTGGGTTTAGCAAGAAACCAATGGGATGCCCTTCAGATGGCTTTGAAACGGACGTGTTCGAGCTTGCATTCATTCATCACAAAGAGCGAAAGGGACATCTGAAATCCCCCTCACATGTGTGCTTCTAGATCTCAGGTAACATAATGTTTGTCAAATTTAGATACACTTAAAAATCCCCTCCGATTATAAAGGTGTTGTGATATTCTTACTTTGGATATTTGAGCTTCACTGTGCAGAATGATGTATGTACAGAGTTTGATAAAAGACAGCTGTTTTTACATTTATCAGCTGAGGAGGGAAAGTTTCTCCAAGCTCAAATCTGACTTTAAGTCTGACTTTGGAAACCAAACATGGTCCAATGTGCAACTTAAAAACTTGTTTGTCAAATATTTGAACAAGTTTTAAAAACAGCATATTTTAAAATGTGCTAACACATAACATAAATCCACAGTTAGTGATTTTTTTGGGGAGCCTCTAGAGGGCAGCAGAAGCAACCTGTAAACTCAACACTGACACATTGACAACTTTTAAGTTGATGCGTCGAATTGGTTATTCGACAGTTGCTTATTTATACATTTTGCAAATATAAAGTAGTAATTATTTGAGGTCATATTCAGATTTTTTGCTAAAAGTAAACATGTCCTTTCTTCTTGTTCGGTTTTTGGTCTCCACCAACTCCTGAGAAACATGTGTTTCTTTAGCTGCTTAATGCCTAAAAATGTTTACAAGCTACTTTTTAAAGCTTTGTTTCCACTAAGCAGTAAAGATCAGTTTGTTTTTCACATTTCACATCAGAATCATTTGCAGTACTATTTTTGTGTTCCGACAGAGTCACTCTAGTCCCTCCTGTTTTTTGTTTCCCCTCTTTGGAGGTTCCAAGCGAGCTGAGCCGATGGTAGAAGATAGAGTTAAAACTTTGCAGTCTGTTGATTGGTTTTAGAGAACAAAAGCAGCCAGTGATCTCATTGTAGGCGCTCTAATGTAGCCTGATGTCTTTTATTGAGTTCTTGTTGTAAGTGTAACGTAGCTCATTGCATTGTGTGTGTGCACAGCGAGTGTGTAAGAAAGCGAAGGGCAGAAAAGCAACGGTGAATGTGAAAAGCAGAGAAAAAGGTCACCAGTAAGTCATCAATCTGGCAGTAAATGTGCTGTATCGGTTACAGTGTGTGTGTCAGTTTATAAATATTGCAGCTCTTTAAGACTGAGGAAAGTCTCAATTGTTATTTTGCAACTGCTAGAAAAGTGTGAGAGGTTAGTTTTGAAGCCTCAGTTACATCACCGCCTATATTTTTTAGAATGCTATCTGCGGTGTAAGAGCCAAACTGACAAATGTTTGGTTCCTTGTAGGTACGGGTTTGGTGCAGGTTTCAAGTTTACTGCACCACAAGTGTTTGGTGGAAACTTGGCTCAAGTCTGTCGGCCATTTGGTCCTAAAGAAGGTGGTGTGCGTTGGGTTTTTGAGGCTTTTTTGCTCTAAACTTCTGCCAAAATGCTAGTAACCAGAATACCTCAAAATAAGTTTCAGTTTTAAAATGTACCCACGTAAAATATTAGACTACTGTTGTTGAGGCGTAACCACTGACACAGAAATCTTTCAGTCTCGTGGAATTTGTTGCAGAAATTTTAATTTACTATTGCAGTCTGTTTGCCAGCTTTTTACCTTGACAGACATGGCTGAAGTGGATTAACCATCACACTCTGCCCTCAGTGTGATTAGATACAATCTAACATAATGGTAATTGTGAACACCGCACATTATTATTCTTTCTCATCCACTACAGTGGCACTTTAGCTCATAAAACAAGAGTTCTGCCAAATGTCATGTGAAGATGGATGATTATCGTCAGTGTTGCTGTCATGGGAATATATCTATCTGGTGTAATTTGCAGGCTGGAACAGCAATGAGCACAGATAAGATCAATATTTAATGAAAGTGTAAGTGAAGCTTAAGGGTTGTCACTTATGCCTCTGCTGTTAATGACATGTCACATTATCATACTTATCAGATTGGGTCAATCTTAACTGCAATTACTGGCCTCATTTCTTTAGTATTCATTACAAACGATTCATTTCAGTCGTCCAGTTCAGTGCAAACACACTACGAATGTATTCTCTGCTCCTCTGGCTGCTTGCATGTATGTATTTTAGCATGACCTGCTGCACAAGCTTCAAACTAAAATCTATTAATGGGAGCGTGCATTGGCATAATTCAATCAACACACCTAAAATGTGTTTGCAACTTGTAAGAAAAGTGTATTTCATGGCTGAGGAAGCCCCTATGTCGGTGCCTCACTCTCCCAGGTAAAAGTATCCCACAGTGAGCAGGCTGATTGTTTTAGTCCTGGATCACTGGTCATGGGATAAACCTGAGAGCCCAGCCTGCTTTTCATGTCAAAACCTTCAAGGGAAAGCGGCCACAATCCAAGAGCAATCACACTTGAGACATCAAAGTGCCACGGAGAAGAGAGGCGAGAGACGGTCCACATTTTTTCCACGCAAGCCAAGTGCAACTCAAGCGTGGAGGAAGAGGAGATGATCTAAGGCGAGGGTGCCATTGAGAGGAAGACGGAGAGTAGACAGATGTGCACGGGCAGGTAGCGGCACATCGGGGCCCCTCCTGGAGCTGAGAGAGACACCGAGAAGCCTCCGCTGGTCACATTCCTGCTCGCTGATGAGTTACTGTCCACTTTCACACCGGCAGGAAGACCTACAACTGCCCCTGCACTTTGAAATTCAGAATCTAACATTCCCTTCGTCAGCGCAGGACACGCTCACATTGATTTCTCAAGTTAATTAGAACCGTAAAAATAATGTAAAAATTTAATCCTTCACAGGTAAAAGTTCTGTATTAAAAATTTGACATAAAAGTTGTGATAAATAGAGCGTCATCAGCTGATTTTGCAGTGTCAAGATAAAGACACGACTGCTCTCTATTCCGTTTTATAGTTTGGTGCAGTAGCTCACAGTCTAGGAGTCAGGCCCCCTGCAAAGGGTCACAAGCTAAACTCGGAGGCTTGTGAGAAGATTAATGGGGAAGGAAGAGGAAAAAAAGTTTTGCAACATATTTTTGACACACACACTTGCTGAGCATTTTTTTAAAAAATATTAGATTGGCTAATTTGAACGTTTTGGCTAAATTTTTTTTTTTTTTGGATGAATTAATCTTAAAGTTTAGAGGGGAATGTTTCTTTAACTACAAAAAAAAGTTCAGAAACCATATTGTATTTTATATGATTAACATTTGTTTTCATGAAAAATCCTAATCTGAAATGCAGGGACCAAAGATATCAAAATTTGTGAGTAGAATATTACTGTCTAAAATTAAGTAGAAAAATACAATAATACGTTACTTAAAGCGTCCATCTGTAATGCATTATAAAGATACTTTTAATGTGTTACAAAGCACCTATAGTGCTGTATAATCATAGTTGTAAGCAGGGTTAACCCTGACCATAACCATAACCACCTATAATGCATTGTAAGTGTGTTCATAGTGCATTATAATGTGTTATACATGTTCATAATGTGTTACAATGCATTATAGAGACGGGTTTCACAGAAAGTGTTACCAAAAATACTTTGGCACAACATTAAATGAATAAAACTGAAAAGTTACTTGTTCCTGCTCTTGTCATTTATTTTTTTAACAGATATGCACTGTAATGATATTTTGTTACCGCAACATCTTCGTCATGGACAGATGAGCCATTTGCTCTTAGCAGCTGCATTCGAGGGCACCAGCCTCATATGATGAATAAAAGACTCAGGTTGTTAACTTGTCAGTGGTCCATCAGACTATTCACCACCCCCTCGCCCTCCTTCCCACCACTTCCTCTTTAGCTGTCATTCATCTCTGTTCCGCCTCACTGCTGCCCAGCCAATAGGATGCTGGCGCCGGACCAAGAGCCCAGGCTGCAAAGACTTGTGCAGTAAGGTGATTGATAACCATAAACAGAGCTTTCGGCCAGTTATAGGACACCATACAGGTGCAATTAACACATCAGACAGAGCCAGCAGTGAGATATCAGCAGGTATGAGGCATGATTGGGTTTACATATTAACAAGTTAATTATAGGGATGGATGTGTGAATACATATTCATTAAAGGGGATTTGGATTGGAGGCATCATGAGGGTTGAGAAGACAAAGGCACATATATAATGAATTCTGTGCATGATGGATTTTACAACTCAGCCTATTCATGTGTTGTTGGGCGAAAAAGACACAATTTTCATTCTTTTCTTGTTTGAACGCACAATGTTATTCCTGCCCAACAATGAAAACAAAAGTAGTTCAATAATGTCAACAAGAAGCCTGAGATCATGTGTTTATGACCTCTTGTCTTGGTTACTGTTACATTTTAAAACAAGGCTGCACCAGTGTAGTCTGAGACATCCAGCTTGTGTATCTGATTGAACGGCTGTTATTTCTGACTGACAGATTCCACTGACCCACCAGTGTGGGCATGTCTCACCCTCACCGAGGAGCCTTAAATGTGCTGTGGCTTCAGCTTCACGTCCTCCTGTGTAACAAAACACCAGCAGCAGTCCGTGCAGTAAAATGGCCTCAACCCACATCCACGTCTTCAAAGCAGCCTTTGGTCTGTGTGATTGAACAATTACCGCCATGCTTAATTTACTATCAATGGGGACTTCCACTTTCCTAGTTTACCAGCATGCCTTCACGTTGTTTAACTTCTCCCTTTGACTCCATCAAGAGGTTTTCAGATGAAGTCAGTGGCGCTGGGCAAAACAACTCGCACTTTCATGGCAAAATGGTTTCCATCACAGCGTGTGCATCACGCCTTTAATTTGTCTGTTACACGCCAGTGAAGAGCAAGCGTACCTATGACAGCTGTTTCCAGTTTTATCAGGATCCTAGAATTATTGGAATGAAATGAAAAGCCACAATCGTAGCACCGTCTATTTTTTTTTTCACCCATTCCATCTTGTTTGAGCTACTAAAATATTATTCTCAAAGGTAATAATTGGTTCTTGTGAAATTTGTGGGTTTTTTTTTTTTACAATTTCAACATTAAACTGCTTTCCAATTAAACAGATGTAAAATGTTTCCATTGAATTCCTGAACTACAGTTTACTACTGGAATGTGTGACACTGTTCGCGCCGTCGGGTAAAGCTGAATGAAAATTAAAAAAAAAACAGGCATATTCAAAAGTCATTTTATTTTGTTCTCATCAAGGCAGCTCACAGATGGTGTTCAGGTAACTGACTTCAACGGAAACTGGTCGGCGTTTTTAGCTATTAAAGAATTCACCATTGACAGGCAATAACACATTGTGACATTTTTGCTTCTGAGTCTGAATAATCTGAGAGTCAAAACACAAAATCTGGTTTGTTGAATGACAGATGCGTGAGATAAACATGTTCCCAATTAAAACTGATGTAAACATCATAGCAGTCCACTAGTATGTGGTGTGTGGTCAGATGTATTTGACTTTTAGATAGTGGAGATTTCAATTCAGAGGAAGATTACAGATAAATTGCATCATACTAACACAACCCTGGATAGTGGACCATGAGCAGACATATTCAGTTTTTTATGTTCATGAAAACTACTAATGAAGCAGAAACTCATCAGCATTTTAACTGGCCAATGTTGGCTTTTCTTTTAAAACTATGAAATACAACATGACAAAACTAGTGAGACATTTTCAAAGTAGACATGCAGCCCTGTAGTTGCAGAAGCTCAAAAATTCCCTTTAAAATGTCTGAAAATGCAATAAAAACTGAATTACAATTTAATCATTTTCAAAAATAATAATCTAAATTATGATATATTCATTTTAATAAGTATTGTTGACTAAGACTTGTTTTCAACGGATTATTCAAGAACATCGGCTAAAATTTCTTTCCTTGTTATCTTTTTTTTATTGTTCATGTATCACTTCATCAGTTTGAGCTTTACTTACATCCATTAAGAAGTAATAAATGCACTAATTGTGGCATTATTACAATAACGGCAATCTTACAGTTTTAATAATTACATTTTCAACTCATTTAGAGGGAATTTTTAAGCATTCTTTGAAGTCACTAAATTATCCAGAAGTTATCACATTACTGTTGCTCCCAGCTCACTGCAGGAGTCGTTAATCTGCACCGCTGAAGAGGCACCGAGTTTGTTATTCTGTCACGATCAAACTACAGCAACAGTTCAACTAAAGGCAGTAAGAAAATAATGGAGCTCTGGAATGCAGCAAATGAATGACACTTGGAGCGGATGTGGAGTCGTGTGCTTATGTTGCTTCCATGTGAAGGACTTTCATGGACTCAGCGATCATTGAACTGGTGTCGATTTGTCCATAGATTCCCACTAAGAACGCCTTGTGGAGCAAAATGTCGGCGTGTTCTGAGGGGAAAAGAAGGCACATTTAAACACAGCCAGAAATGCACGACTTTGACTTTTGCTTGTTTCATTAAATGATTTTTTTCTCCTAAAAAATATTGCACAGTCGTGACTATATGACAAGCATGAGACTGACTGCTTTTTACTGTATCAGTTTCAACAATTACGAAATGAAAGAGAGTCTCCTCTCACCTTGACAGAGAAGAACATATTCTGGAAGATTCCTGAGAGCTGTCTGCACCACGTCGAAGTTACCACTGCCCATACAGTACATGAAGGTTGGCAGGAAGTCTGTTGCCAGGCTGCAGCAGAGAAAACATACACTATTACACAGGTAAATCAAAACAAATTAAGTTGGAGAACTGACGACTGACTGATAGACACCATCATATTTATTTATTTTTGACTTCTTTATTTATCTCCGCGGGTCTCAGTCCCAGCATGCTCTCTGTAGGCGATGAACACTTACCACGGATTATTCTGCATGCAGCGAAGGGCCAGACTGAAGGCCATGTTCCGACAAAGCTCTTCAGACGAGGCCATGAGTCTCTGCAGATCGTTCTGCAAATAGTTACACAAGGTGGTGACTGACGTGTTACACACTGTCAGGTGCTATACTTGACCTCTTGTTTTGTTTTGCTTGTTTGTGACTCACAGTGAAGTACTGGATGATCTCTGGGCTTCTCCTTGACTTCTCATCCACCTCTGTCAACACTTCCAACACATCTGTGGCGGACAAGAACAACACAGCACGTTACTCATCGTGATACAGGAATTATACATGTGAAACTGCTGCAGCTATGTCTCTGTTACCCTCGACCGCCTCTCCTCTCGACATCTTTTTCAGGTACATGGTCATGTCAGCCGCACTCAGTGAAACCGAGGCAGATATGTTGACTAGAGGCAGGGAACCAGCAGGCAAGTCCTCTGGCAAAAGCAAACAATTATTTAGCAAAATTGTAATTTGCAAGAGAAAAAACATAAAACAAGTCATGACGTAAATTACTGCAGGGTGATTATTTATATTTTAAAAGTTCTCATGCTTCATCAACTCCATGAACTCAGAGGATTCTCACCATCTCTCTCCTCTGGCGCCACCTCTGCAGAAGAACTTTTCACTGGCAGTGTGAGTCCAGCGAGCAGAGATTTCAGTTGAACCAGGTCTGGGTTTTCTGCACACAGAACCCTGGCGGGCGAAACAGCAAAACATCTCTAACATACCAGTTGTTGCTGTAAATATTGTAAATTCATTCACTTGTGCGGCATGTAACTGTTAAAAATTCACCAAAGGATATTTTCTGTCACAATACACTTACTGCAAGATGTCAGAGTGCTTCTGTAAATAGGGAATGGCGGCGGCTGCATCGTGGGTGATGTACTTCTGTGTGAACTGCAAAAACTTGTTGATGAAGACCAACGGAGAACGGGTCCTCTGAAAGTTCTACCAGAAGAAATACTCTGATTTGTATCACGTTAAAAAGACATTTATGTTTGATCTCAATCCTTTAGACAAACAGTGTGAGTCGCTCACCTGAAGGACCTTCATGAAAGACAGAAGGCAGTCTTGAAGCGCCCTCTGGTGGTCGCTGTGAAAAATCAGTGGCTGCAGGAGCTCCAGGATGGCGAGCACATTGCTAAAGAAAGTCATGTGGTTTTGCTGCCGAAACTCCTGCATGTTCAGGTGAATGCGGCCGTGCAAGAGGCCTGCAATCATAGGCAGGTGTCTGAAAAAAAGCACAAACCAAAAAAAAGAGGAAAAACAGTCAGCAGGTTGAACCATCAACTTTGACAGCAGAAAGTCTAATGTTTGTAGACTAAATTCCAAAAAAAAGAGAGAATGTATTTCCTCACCTGAGCAGGAGGACGGGGTGCGACACAGCCAGCTTCCTGCATGCAAGGTTGGCATCAGACACACGGTTCTCTGCAGACTTTGAGTCTCCCACATCAGCAAGCAGTGTGACCAGCCGGTGCACCAGAACATCAAGCTGAGAAAAAACAACAGATAACATGATTAATAAGAGAATGCAACATTATTTACTGGTAATACAAAAAGGAAAGTTGTTGAAGTGATGTGGAGCATGCAGTTTATGAAGCTCAGTGTAGACTGTAGGTTAAAACCTGTAACCTATTTTGTGATAAGCAACAGAATACCTCAAACTATTTACTATTTGTTTTGTTTGTTTGTTTTTTTACTGTAGTTGGGTTTAGCAGCTTTACAGGACTGCAAAATCAGTTTTTAATGTGTAACATCCAAATTTATTTAGGAAGTTTGTACTGAATCTAAACTGATATGTTTCTAATTTAACTTTTTAGACTCATTTTGTAAGGAGAGAAAACTTTAAAAAATAGAAACGTTACAACAAAACCACTTGCATTTAGATGGTCAGAACTGCATCACCTGTAAATCTGGACAAACACCTTTACCTTGCAGCTGCTCCCGTAAGCAGCCCCCCCGCTACTGAAGGTGCCTTCAGGCAGAGTAACGTGCTGGATGACCTCCGGGAAGTGCAGATAGATCTGCAGCAGCAGGTTCTGACACCTCTTACTCATCGCACTGAAAGAGAAAAATAAAATGTATAATGTTTGCTATGTTTTAGAGGCAAGGCACCAATTACAGACATGTTTTTTCCTTTAGGGAAAATACCCTTTAGTTTTGACTCAGTTCAGTCAATGGCAACGATGCAGGGACAGTTACACAATAATCAAGACTGTAACTCTTGATGTTACTGAGTTGTGTAGCTGGAAGGGAACTGATATGAACTGGTTAAACAATTTTATGCGGTCATAGAAAGTCTGTCTAAACTTTTCAGCCCAAGTGAGCTTTAATCTATAGTGAAACTGACATTTTAAAGCAAACAATGCTTCATGTTTCAAAGAAAATCACACTGGGTTTTGTCAAATTCACTTCCTGCATCTCTTTCAGCGGGTAATCAACAGATCACAGATTAGAGAACACGATAAAGCAATTCTCTATTGTTTCTGTTTACACGCAGCATAATTAATGTACATTAATTCAAACTCGGCACATGAATAGCGCGATGTAATTCTGAGGCATTTGCCTTCAAGTCACTGTGGTTCATAAAATCCTCTGAGGCTCGAATGTTGCACTCTCTTCT
>JAQFJA010000009.1:7243231-7257329 GCA_029874485.1 Naso brachycentron | reverse complement strand
ATTCAAGTGATCTGATACAAGACTAACAGTGTGTCTTCACTGATCTGGGCTGTTTTTGTTTATTTTTTATGTTGCTGAATCACTTTGAATGTGTCGTTTGTGAATTATTTATTTGGAGCATAAAAAGGGGGTAGGACTAGAAAAGTTTTTTTCTTTTTAACCTCATCCAATACCCTTTACCCATTGTCTTTTTATTTATTTGTTGTTCACAGAAAGTTTTCTCAATATGGAGTGGACTATTTATTTTGTTTTGCTGCTATATTTCTTGTCTTAACTTGTTTGAAATAAAGACTGACTGACGTAACCTTGTTCAGACCTGCATAAAGTCTCCTAGCTGGGTTGTTCAAATTCTACTGGGCCATACTGAAGGACTCATAAATCTCTGTATGAATACTGAAGTGAAGGTGACCCCAACCTAAGTGCGGCCATAACACATTAATTCTTCCCCTATTGTAAAAACAGGAATAAACCTGTACTAAATGCTGCATTATGCCTTTATTACTTCAAAATGAACTCAGACATTTTGACCTTTTGTCCACACATGACAAGAAAGTTTATGATTTAAAAAAAAAAAGGAAAAGGCTAAAAGTGTAAATTAATCATGCTTACTTAATTCCGCATTTAATTTTAAGACGTCTATGTTACTCTTGGTGCAGTTTGTCTCAACATTGCGACTGTATGGGCAAATTCTACAAGTCGTGACTGTATTTTTCTCTTTTTTTGTCAAAGTTAAGCCGTCCCACATGCCTCAGTAGTTCGACACACAGTAATGCAATAAATATTAATGCAAGCTGCAAACACATTTGCCAGGAGATGTAGCCAACAATCTGTTTGGAATAATTATCTTGGCCCGCTTTGTATGGTCAGCTAACTAAACAGTTGTTTTTAGCCCGTATCGAGCCTAATTCACAGATAATGTCAATGATCAAGTGACAGTCAGGCTTGGTTTGCATGGATTGCATGACAACAGTTAGCTGCCTTGCCGAAGACACGGGGCCAATCAACCGTTGTGACGGATTAAACAGTGTTTGTACCGCTTGTTGGATGTTTTACTTTAGAATTATATGCAAATTTTGTGATCAAGTAGCTATTGTGTGTACTTGTGATTGCTTACTTGTATTGCAAAACAAAG
Organism: Naso brachycentron; assembly: GCA_029874485.1. Taxonomy (NCBI): domain Eukaryota; kingdom Metazoa; phylum Chordata; class Actinopteri; order Acanthuriformes; family Acanthuridae; genus Naso; species Naso brachycentron. The sequence goes on along the minus strand of JAQFJA010000009.1, from coordinate 7,256,197 downwards.
GCGATTGCAAAAAGTTTTCATTAAGCAAACTGAACAGGCTCAAATCTTGCCTGTGAGTTAAAAAACATTTTACACTGCAAATCCAAAGGACAGACACCATTGTGAAGCCACCAGCAGCATGCTCATTTGCGCTCAGGTTTTATAAATCCTTTAATGAGTATTTTTCCATTTGGTGTGACACAGCATAACCAAATACTCTGAGGCATCCTCTGAAACTTCCATTTGGACTTTAATTTAACACCCAGGCTGTTGTGGATTTGATGTTCAAAAAACAATGAAAGAGGAAAGAAAACTTGTATGGTGACAGAGAAAATTGTATAATTGAAAATGAAATCATGGAGCCCCTGAAGAGAGCACACTAATTTGCATAATAATGAATACTCGTGTGTTATTGTGCAGCCCGGTACATGCTGTTTAACTACGCCAAGACTTTGAAATGGTTTGTTCCTGGGCTTTGAACCTCTTGCTGTACAGCTGATGACTTTGCACTGAGCAGAATGACAGGAATATAATGAAAAAACATCTCTCCCACATCAGAGTTCTCTGTAAATTCATTTGAACACATCTGTTCCCCTGGAGTGTCATCAAGTGATGCAGCTGTAATATATGTGGGAGCGACAATCACTAATGGGAAAGAGCACAAATGGCTAACATTACCCATCAGCCGCCATTTATTTAGAAATAAAATGAGCTTATTGTGTGGTCGCTTTTCTTTGCGCAGGGGACAACTGAAATGATATCCTAGAAGCAGAAACAATAAATTTAAAATGTACCAAAACGTTGAATAGCTGAATAAAAACCACTCATCTAATTTATCAATTAAAAACCACACTTTGCCTGCCCATATGCCTACCATTAGCGGGTCTGTTATTCACTGTTTTTCCCAAAGAAGTGTTTTTTGCCCTTGACCTGAATGAAATATTCAATAGAGGTCCACACATGCACACACACAGAAACTGAGCACATGCGAGGACGTGCAGGTGTTATCTTTGGTGGGCAACAAACAGACGTCTTCATCTCTAGCAGTCAGAGTCATCGGGGTCGTCATTGTTCAGCTTTGACCTGCTCCGAGCGGCAGAGACACCTGAATCATTTTAATGGTTTGATCGTATGGAGTCCCAGACATACGAGGAAGGATTACTGTGATTGCATCTGTCCCACTCCAATGATATGTCTGTGCCGTGGCATCGCAGGGTCACGTAAGCCTGTGATTGAAGAAGCCACTGTAGATTTTAACAGACCTACAAAACAAAACTGTAGTCTGCAGAGAGGGAAAAGTTTCTCCGGCATTCGCAAAGTAATTTCAGATTTTTTGCCTCCCCTGATAATCCAAGGCCAAAAGCAATTTCGTCTTGAGGGTTCGAGATAATATCTTACAATCATATTTAGGTCAAAGATGATGTGGAGGGGGGGAGGATCTATTCTAAAACATCTAAACCTGAGATTTATAGGAGTTCAGAATGTCAGTAGTTGAACTCAGAAGAAATCTAAATCAGGTCTGTTCTTTGATAACAATGACAGCAATGGCGTGACATTTTGAGATATAATTTGCTTTCTCACTGTGAATTAGATGAGAAATTTGAGGCTCTAATATCTGTGTGGGAAAAATGAAGCTGCTGTCAGACATCAGCTAGCTTAACATAGCACAAAGACTGAATCGAAAGAAACAGCCTGGTACTGTCCAAATTAGCCACCGACTGATACGGGATATTTGAGGCCGAGGCCAACACTGACATTAAATTCCGACGTCTGATATATCAGCCAGTATCGACTGAATGTGGTTATCAAATATTTGTGACCAAGATCTGTAATGGAGGCAGGATACCATGTATTTTAACAAATTTTATTCTAATCATCGGTGCACTGAACAGTAAACACTTCATTTATTGGTTAATAAAGCCACACTATGTAACTTTAACTGCAACCCACTGCTTAGAAAAACGAAACTTAACGATGGATGTTATAACAGCAATTTGAGTGAAGCCGGGCCATATTAATGAAGAAAATGTCCTCTGGTTTTTCCTCTAAGGTCTGACGATTGCTCTGCCTCAACTCTGTGATTTACGGAGGTTCCTGAAAGCAACAGTGTATGCTGCCTGCAGACTGAAGCTGCAGCTGCAGCACCAGGTAATTGTTGGGGACAGCTCTGCTAAAGTAATAGGCTGCAGACAGACAGAGCAGTCATAGAACATCAGAGGGAAAACCAGAGGACATTTTCTCAGCAAAATATAACCCAGTATTACTAACAATTGTTGTTTTGTGTGATCTATTAAAGTGCATCATTTAGTTTCGTTTTTTGAAGCAGTGGGTCGCAGTTACATAGTGTTGCTTTAAATGACAGACCTCCTCTGCTTAAAAAACAGTTTTGATATTGGTGCATACTGGACAACATATTTGCTGATTCTGAAATTTTTGCAATAGTTAAATATCAACCAATAAAATCAGCAAACCAATCTGTCGATCTGGACCTAGTCTACATACCCCCTTAGATAAAACAGCCTTATGATGTGTTCACACCCTGGTTTTGTACGGATTGAAACAGATTAAACAAAAGAGATTTAATTGGAAAAAACTATCAGAAATAAGTGTACCTGGCTAAATAACAGTCTGACTTTGACTCCTTGTTAAACCACAAAGTGCTTTATTTACATTCCTATTTCTGTATAAATTAAACGAATTAGAAATGATATGTTACTTGGTGAATTTGTTTCCACTGTACAGAGTCAGTACAGCTGTTTACTTCAGTTTCCAGTGTTTGTTCTGCACTAAGCACACCAGCTGTTGGCTACAGCTATACACAGTATTTACAGTACAGATATAAGGAGCAGTATTCGTCTTCTCATGTGAATTTCCCACAGTGATTAAAGCACAAAGGTGCGGCTGCATACCTAGAGAAAAGGGGGCTTTATGTTGTATTTGCAGAAGGAGCCGGTGGGCTTTTTTCAGCTGAATGCCTCCATATGCTGCAGTGCTTCACACATGAGAGCTGCAGGCCAGAAACAAGGCAGGAGCTGTTCTCAGCGGTCCTTCCTACATGCTGTTTCTGTCTCTGGGGCTCTTCGGTTTGCATGTGTGGTACCAAATTCATTCAACATTAAAACCCTTCGTCTGTTTCACATAAACTCCCACATTTCCTCGTGCTACTTTCTGAGACAATTACTTCAACGTGAATGAGCTTGTCTTAATTAGCTTCTGAAACTGTGAGTAAAAATCTCTCGCTTTGCGAAGCGTGTGGAGGAAATTTGTAATCATTTCATATATCACTGTGGTGTAACAAACTTTTCCCAGCAGCGTCTCATTCACGGGATCATTGCAGCAAAGCCAGCTGCTGCCCTTAAAGTTGCTGATTTGCATATTTGACACCTTTGTACATACTGCAAGAGGAAGTATTCATAACTCTTCCTGGCGCAGTCACTTGAGTTACAGCAATCTTTAAAATGTACAGTAATTATTAAAAACGATGCCTTTGCAAGCTTACAGTAGCTGCTTTCTGATTCCTCACCATGAAGCCTTTCATAAAGCCAGCAGAGACTATCTGATTTATTTTCCCTTTGGCTTGTGTACAGTCTCCTTTAAGGGCCCCCCGCTGATGTAGTCACTCGATTCAAAGTGTTTTCCTCCGAGAGCAGCTCCTCCAGGAGGTGATGTGTGATTATCTCCGCTTGTCACAATCCTAATCAAAATAAAGTTCAGACATACCGCGGCGCAGGCATTATGGCGGATGCACAGATGGCTCTGATGGCAAGAATCAGGTGTTACTCCTATTCTGCCACAAACAAACGGCATGATGTGCAAGAAGTGAAGGAAACATTAAAAATTGCATGTGGGGTCTTAGACCTTAGAGTGCTTCTCTGGGATTTTGTTCAAACTTTTAATAGCAACATAGGAGTAATGTTCCAATGTGTTTTAAAACTGCTCAGTGTCTCTGTTCAGGTTTTTGGAGCTACAAAGTATCAGTGACAGTGTCTGTCAGGCTGTAAATACCCCATAAAATAATCCAGAGTGAAACAAGTGGGATTTGTGGAGTGATCAATTTTTCATTACTGCCAACACAGTGGATCTACTGTACAGGGAAACACACACACAGACACACACACAACACACACACTAGCCTTTATCATTACATGACTTCAGTAAAAGGGGTTAAGTCTCTGTAAGAAAGTGTCAAGGGCAGCCTTTGAAATCTGGGGGCCTGTTTCTAGAGCTGATGTGGGGGCCCCCTACCCGCTAGAATGGGATACGGTTCTCTAATTGTTGCTGTGATTGTAGCTAAGAATCTGCAGGCCTGTGATTTCTCCCACAGGCACGGCACTGACTGCAGCATGCACTTCATGTGAAAGGTCCTCAGCATCCACATCGCCAAGTTGCAGACACACAATATGATAAAGTCAGCTTATTAATCAAGGTTACAAGTCAGACCCTTTGAAGGGTTTGGTGCCTGTTTCAATCGAAATGGATGAAGCATAGCAAAGGTCTCCTGTGGAAAGTTTATAGCAGAGCTAACATTTAAAGATTTTACGGGGCTCACATACAGCAATGATTCTTAAACTGTGGTCTACTACTGAATGAGGGGCTGTGGATGTCCAGGGGAAAAATATGGAGTTAAACTAAGCTGAATGAATATGATTTATTTCAGAAAAAATAAACAAACAAACAAGAGGTTGCTGACAATATTCTTTGGATCTTTCACTAAATTCAACTTGGATTTGGAAAACGTAATCGATTATTATTACTATTATTTTAATGAGCTGCTTCCCCTATCAATATTCCTGACTGAGACGAAGTGTTTGGTCAGGGAGAGATAAACCTTTTCCGCATCCAAATGGGAAAAGTTCGAGAACCATGGACATACAGTGAGCGTATGACCCAAACGGGGGAGCGGCCTGTTTAAATCCCTGAGCATTAGACTCACATTTGGGCACATTATGGGGCGGCAACTCAAATCTCTTTTGCATAAACTGGCTATTGTTTATGACTGACACAGCGTTCATGCTAATGTCACAGATCAGTAAGTGGAACTATCTGAAAACCCTGCAGAGCTGTCTGTGCCAGCTCACTGTTTGTATATCCTTATGGTGACGAAGGCCAGAGTGACTGGAGACTGACAACTAGCAGTTTATACTGTAAATGGCTAATGCACGATTTCACTTCTTTCATAGGTTCATTTGATTGTATAATCTTTCAACATATTTACTCATAAGACAAGGAGAAAAGACTTAGTGGGAGTTTGGGTAAGCAAGAAATCATTCACACGCAATCATTTTTATCCACAATAATTTTACCACAGTTTCTTGAATTCTGTATACTAATATTGTTTGTCTGAGGTCTGAAACCATCAGATTTCTTCAAATAAAAAGCAAAGAGCTTTTCTAAAAGGGCTGCATTCTGAATATTGAAAACTCATTTCTCCCAAAAGCCTCAAGTGTAAAATCTTGGCAGCCCAGGTGGAAGACACAGCAAATGGCTGTTTGCAATATTTTGGCTGACTGGGTCGCCATGAGTTATGCATAGAATTACGCTGAATGCATATGAGTTCAGGTTGTTCCTTTGCACATTCAATCCAAACCAGCTGTACCGCTCCTGTGGAAGCTGATGGTTTACAGGTCATGAAATTATGCTAGTCTGAATGCTAATAATAAACAGCGTTCTGTTGTAGTGACATTTTTAACTGCATTCCTGCATTAATTTTGGTTTTGCAAACTGGTAATTTAAAATGAGCAAAGTTGTCAAAAATAACATACAATCTAATGTGACTTCATGAATAAATTCCCATGCTAATGAGCAGTAATTATCATGTCAAGCTAATAAGCTTGTGACGGATTTTGTGGTGCATCAAAACCTTGATGAAAATTTCAGCTGAGCGGAAGCCAAGCATGAATGCCAACTTACAGAAATATGCTTGTGTGTGTGTGTGTGTGTGTGTGTGTGTGTGTGTGTGTGTGAGAGAGAGAGAGCGAGTCTTGCTTTTATTGCTTTTTAGCTTCAATAACACCAACTGCAATAATAGCTGAACATGTGCCTGCTGTGTGAGTGCACTTCACTTGCCCTCTTCTCACCTTCACAGATGCAACAGTATTTAACAGAATGAAGCACTTTTAGCCCGAGTTTATCAAAACAATCCCTCTCCCTGCACCATCTGTCAGAAATCATACACCAGCTCGTGACCTTTAACCCTCCTCTTTTTATCCAAGCAACTCTGCAGAGCGCTAATGAAAAGTTTTACCGGTACTGAAGCAAGTATTTCTCTAAACACTTTCCAACCTCCACTGATCATACACTTCACAATCTGCTCGGCTTTTTTTCATCGTTACGTGAGCCAGAGCATCATTTAGACAACACGGTGTAGGCGGCCGTCCTTTTGTCAGTATGCACAGCATCTGTGTGGGCTGCCTGCTGGGCTAAGCTCTCTTATGGATAGGGCACTGGAAGGCCCAGGCTCCCTGGCTGCAGTCAGACAGATGCAGACTGGTGGGCGCCTCTTTGCTAACTGCCTGCAGACAGACGCACAAACAGCGGCTACAGTGTACCAACACTCGGTTTGAAATGACTAGGAGAGTGAAGTGGATATCCAGCACATGTGTGCCTCAGTCCACTTCCCTGGCCTCTGACCCACCATCAGTCTGTTTACATCCTATATGATGAGTCAGGTGTTGTAAATGAAAAACAGTTTTGTGTAGAATGAGGAATGTTTCATCAGCGTGTGTGCCTAATATGACTATAATGGTTTTATTTGATGTCTGTACTAATTTAGTTTCATCACATATAAAAAAATTTATGGGGTTGTCATGAAATATATATATATTTTAAAGTTCAATAAGAAGATTGATAACAAGAATGATAACACTCCCGCTACATATCTGGCCTGCACGTCAGATATTTAGTTCGTGCTAGCAGCTTAGCTTGGCACAAACACTGGAGAAAGGGGGTGCAGCTAGCCTGGCTCTGTCCAAAGTTAATAAAATATGCCAGTACACAATTAACAGATATATTTTTTCAGTATATGTAAGCAAAGTAAAAGATGTTATCAGAAGCGTTCTGGTTTAATTTTTTTATACTTGAACAATCATGTTTGTGGAGGTTAAGGTTGCATGCAACTAAACAGCTTGTGAGAAAGTCAAAGAGACAAAATGCAGTGTTGGAATCGATCAGCTTTTGCTTAACAGTGATTTAGCTTTTTATTAGCTTTAAAAAAAAATGGTAACACTTTACTTAAAGCTTGTATCTATAATGCATCATGAACATCCTTATAATGCATTATAATGTGCCTCTGGTGCTGTATGAACACATCATAGGCAGGTTAGTGTTAACCCTAACCTAACCCTAACCATTTTAGACCAGAAAGGAGACTTCTTTTGCACAACAGTTTCATTAGTGGAGTAATTAGGAAGGCACAGTTGTGAACAAATGTGCATCGGCCCGCGCCCTGCCTTTGGCTCCCTATTTAACCACTGAGTTGTCGAACAAGTGTGGGGAGTCATTGTGTCTACACCTAACCACCTGTAACACATTATAAGTGTGTCCATAATGTGTTATAATGCATTATAGAGACAGGCTTCGAAGAAAGTGTTACCAAAAATCTATAAAAAATGCTCAATTATAGAGATTATATTAGATCTGTGCCTTCCATCAATCTTGCATTTTAAGTCAAGAGGAGGTTGTCTTGGCCTGATTATCCATATCTGCTGGCCACAGTGAAAGCCCCAAAAGTCGCCCCGTTTCCCCAAGAAGCTCAATCATCATCAGATGATAGTGGATGATTTCTGAGATTGACCTTCTACAGATATTATTAGTTCAATAATCTGAAATACAGTTGAGAAAAAATTTAACAAGCACCAAAGGTTGATGAAATTTTACTTGACAAGCTCTGAGAGAAAACTCCTGATGTTTACCAAAAAATCAGTTATACAAACAAAGTCAAATAACCAGATGTTTCTGTTTCTCTTGTTGGATCAGAACTGTGTTACGAATAAAAATAGCTTTTGTATATTGCAATTAAATGGAAATGCATTAGTCATTTTATATAGCAATATCCCAAGGTGTGTTTTCTGCTTGTATCTTCTCTCTGACAGACTGAAGACATGTGCAGGTATACGTGGGTGGGTGGATGGAAGGAGACCCTGTAAAAATGTTTTTGAGTAACCCAAATTGAAAAGCAGAACTTTCATTTACTAAAGAACCAAATCTTCCTAAACGTGATGATGAACTATATGAGGAATGTTCTATTGAGTTGTTTTGAGAATATTATTCATGTGTGATGAATGTATTTATAATTCAAAATGTCATTGTGAAGGGGCCAGCGGTTTTTTTTCCTGGTGGCATTTTTCCAAAGTTCTACAGATCCAACACAAAGTATAATTTAGTATCAGCAGGTTCATATGAATACTACTTAAGAAGATTATAAAACTGAATGGGCAGCACATTCTCGAAACAGAGGTGTTTCCTTCTACATCTCTATTGCTATATTGTTCATCTGTACTGTCTACTTGAGATGTGTCTTAAGACCTTTCAGATGATGAAAGACGGCATCAGTTCCACAAGATGAATAATTAACTGGTTATTTTTGTCCCTCTGGGGCATGAAGCGGCTGCCAGTATGTGTGCAGACAGGTGAGAGGATTGCTGACTGTATAAACGATGGCAGCGAGTCAGAGGATCTCATGGTTTCACAGGTGTGCAGCCAAGCTTGTTAATAAAAAGACCTAGTAGGGGACTGCTCTGCATTCAGAGTGCTTTCAAATTTGAATAAAACCAATCGACGGAGAGGTATTTTTAAGTTTATATAACATTCTGATCTGCTGTTCTTGTATATTTAAATCACTATTTGAGGGAAATCTGGGAAAATGTTCCTCATTGTAAGGTTTTTTAATGTAGCTGTCAATAGCTCCTTTAAAACACGCTGTTCAAGGCGGGAAAATTGGGCTGTCATTTGCGCCTCACTGTTCCGTATAAACGTTTATGGAAGGCAGAAATGGGAGTCATTGTTGATTCGCCTCTTAGCCAGCAAGGGGTGTTGTGACAGCATTGAACTGATGTCTGTTTGAAAAGCCAGCATGTCAACACAGTGGTGTTACAATTTGATGATGTGTTAACAGCATGACCCACAGATCTAAAAACAGCGAGCAGCAGTTAGCATCTAACTCAAAAAAGAAGAGGAACTGCGACCTTAAAGTTTTCATTTGCCCTTGGGGGTTTAAGGAGGTCCAGGAGATCCTTTCTCTCTGAACAACCACCATGGAACAATCAGCAATGCCCGACACATGTCATACGTACTCCATACTAGTTCCTGATGCTGTTGGGTTACTTGTGTCACCCATCATGCCGCCTTACGTTCTGCAATGCCATAATTCTACCAAAACACCCAAACACTGGAGCCCCATTATATCATCGTTGTTTGGTTCAATGTTAAAAAAGGTAATTTTTTGTGATTTTTTTTGTGGTTTGTGCAATCTCTTTGAAAAAAAGACTAGCGCTTCATCTCAGGCAAAGTAATTGTCATCAACTTAATTAGGAAAACACATGCAAAGCAAACCCTTTCCTTTGGCTACTTTGTCAAATTGTCTTGGTATTCAAATCAAATCAATCTGTCACACAACCTCAATTCCAAGTTAAGTCATTGCACTAGCTGACGATGGATAAATACAGCAGACAAAGCTCGACAAGCCTCTGAATCATGCATATATAGTGCAGTTCTCCTTGTAGCTATGCGTACAGTATAGGTAACCCTCTTTTCCCTCTTGCCTCCAAGCTAATGGGTAGAGACTGAGAAGTACGTAAAATGACCAAAGCAGGCACACAGGCACTTAGCCATTTTTAATTATATATGTCTTGCATCTCCTGTCAAAATAATCCCAATGTGCATCCTCTGTAAGTGTTATCAATATGAGCTGGATACTATTTACAGACATAGAGCTCCATTCCCTGGGTTGGGGGGAAGGCGGCCAACCCTAAACCAGAGTAGCTCAGCTGGGAGAGCTGAGAGTACCAACATCAGGTATTTTCAGCCTTTCTTCCATCTAAACCATAAATAAACCTTGTTCATTCCAGAGTCGCAGAGTACAGGCTGCATGTCACAGCTGTTGGAATAGCCGTGTCTCTTTTGTACAGCTTTTAGTGTAGGTGGTGTGTTTATCCCACCGGTCATGCCAAGGCAGCCACCATGGGGCCTCGGCCCTCCTCGCTGAGTATTGGCTGAGTTTGCCCACGCGCTGCTCTCCACTGTGAGCTGTCTGTCTCTTCCGGTACTCAAGCTGTCAAATATCTTCATGGGAAACATACAGAAGGGGGAGGAGGGCTAAGAGGGGACATAATTTTCACTAAATTACAGAGTAAGCATAGCCCTCCCACTATTTTTTTTTCTGGCTCTTGAGGAAATTATGAGGTAAGTCTGACACCTTGACTGCTGAATGATGTAGGTAGACACAGACAAAACATAGAGACAATAAACTTCACTAAGGGTAAAAAGTTGGCCTAAGTGACATTTCATTACATCTCCAGTGTCACTGATAAGAGGATAAAATCTCACATTCACATCACTCCATTTTAAATTTAAGATGGAGTCTTTAACAAAAATGATGAACCAAAAATGAGATAAGCGGCTTAGCTCCTTTGCAGCTTTAATCTCTGTCCATACAAACGAGTCTTAAAAAGCACATCACACGACCTATTTGGGTACACTGAGCATGCACGAGCCGGCGCAAACAGGAAGAATTGCTCGGTTGGTCACTTCATCTTCAGAGGGCGAGAAGTGATGGCTATGAACAAGACCAGAGATTTCTTCTTATAGACGGATGATGAGGTGGAGTTGGCGGCCATGGTGACAGAAAATGTAGACAGGGAGTCACTTCAAAGCAAGTATGGCGACATACTCCACCAGTACCGGGAACAGCATCAGTCGCCTGAGAAAGCCATGGCCACGGGCAAAGACTTGCAGAGGGAGAGAAAACGCACATGGATAGTTCTTATGAGGTGCTGGTAATGGTACATGCATACATGTACAGTATGTTATGTATGTTAGACTTGACAAAGGCTCCGGCCAAAACGTTGTCTTATTAAATACAGATTATTGCACATGGAGCTTGAATGTGCAGTGTCTTCTCTCAACCATAGGCAAGGACTTCCCACACAAAAAAAGACGAGATTTCAGAAGGTATGCAGGCCTAATTATAGAATCAGAATCAAAATCAGAAAAAAAAAAATATCCTACAATGGGCAATTCAGTTTACAGTCCCCAGGATAAAGAAGACACATGACATATCTTTAACAACAACATTTCAGCCTATAATCTTCTGACTAAAGCATGCATTAATTCCAAACACCTCCGTTTCTAATGCAGCACTAGAGTTTTTAAAATAAAACGGGGACAGCAGAATTTCCAAACTGCTCCGTCTGAGGGCTGCTAAAAAACTGGATTAGTGAGGATGGACGACTGAAACGTAACAATACTGATGCGTCTTAATTTTAAAAGGGAGTAATGTGGATGCAGCCTCAGATGACAGATGATTGATATTTCAACAGAGCAAAAGAAGTTTCGAACCATCCCTCCATCCATCCATCCACCCATGGATCCTAAAGCTGCATTGCCGTAATAAACTGAAAACCAATCCTTCTCTCAGGTGTTAAACTTAGAACCATCGCTGGAAATACAAGTTCAGTTGTCTTCTCAAACAGTTTATCTGTGCTGACTAAATATTTAAATGAATGCAAATGGTACTCCCACAATGGCTCACAGCTCGGGATCTGTGTCATAACCTAGTCCCACTCAGTGCTCTACCTAGTGTTTATGCAAATGATTTGTCAGTTAGTTTTTATTTGCATTGCATTTCTTTGGTTTGGTTAAACTGGTGCTTGCATACATATTTTTACTTTCTTGTTTTGCTCTGATTTGTCCCTTTGTCGCTGCTTGCTGTCTGCTCAGTAGAATTTGTGCCAGAGAATTAAATATATTCCTCCAGTACAGAAATCACTTCATAGGCTCCCAGCATAATACAGAATCAAAATCCCACTAATAGTCTAGGAGCACTTACAGTTTGGCTCCTCAGTATGTCTCTGACTTGCTCACTGATTATAACCTGATCAGGATTTTCAGGTCATCAGCTGGAAATCTTTCATCTGTAACTAGATTCAAAGGCTGCCCTCAGTTATTGTGCACCTGCTGACATGGTTCTTAACATCAGTGCGTCCACATTGAAAAGTAGACTCAAAACTTCCTTGTGTGTGTCTTACTATGTTGCCTAGATATGTGATATATGACTATATATTGATGTAATATTCCTTTTCGACACTGACTCACCTGGAAAGAGTACAAAGACAGTACATTTATTTTTATTTTTATTTTTTTTGACCTCATCAGCTTCATTGGCTTTTATTAAATATATGCCTAGTCTTATGGATGCCATGATTGAATTCTCTTTTGATTTATGTTTTATAGGCCTACTGTGTCACAGCTTTTTGTGCATGTCACAAACACGATATACTCTTACAGGGGCTACTTATCTTCACCGAGTACTTTAATAAATGTTTCATCTATACTTTAGATTCTACACTTGCATACTTTCACTTAAGTATCATTTTGAATTCTGCACTTCTATTTGTAACCCTGTATTTTTACAAAGAGAAATTGCCTGCAATGAAGTATTCTGATCTTGTACTTAAGTAAAAGTAGCAATACAACATTGTAGAAATACAATTAGAATCCTGCATTCAAATTGTTACTTAATTGAGAGCACAAAAGCATCAGCTTCAAAATATAATTAGAGTACCAAAAGTAAATGTATTCATTATGCAGAATGTCACATTGCAGAATGAACATATTATGTAATTGGTTTATAATTATTTATGCATTAATGTGTATATCACTTTGAAGTTGTAACAAGTAAAGGTGGAGAAAATTTCAACTACTTTTATCTGCTTGGTAGCTTATGAATTCCTCCTTTGAGTTTTATCTTTACCTTTAATGTTAAATCATAAT
>JAQFJA010000009.1:7232967-7243131 GCA_029874485.1 Naso brachycentron | reverse complement strand
GTGCAAGTACCTCAAAACTGTCGTTTAGTACTTGAGTAAATGTACTTAGATACTTTCAATCACAGGAAATTACAGTCTATGCTTAGTGAAGGGCCTGGATTCTTTCTCCACCAATGCTAATATATGTATAGTCAAAACAACATTGTTTTTAGGGTTTATGAAAAATTGAAGCCACCATTTATTTCTGTGCATAACACCAATGCTGTCACTGAGTCATTAATTGTTATTTTACCAGGATCAGCTGACTATTCTCGCCACACTGGCATTTATTTTCTTCCATCTTTGGATTCATCTATTAATGTATTTGTTTGCTGTAAACAGAAGAGTCTGCCAGAGACGACTGTCAAACCAGTGAACAATAGCAGAGACATTAATGCCATGTCATGTGCAATTACTTCAGTTCATACTGCTGCTTTTTCAAGATGCAACACTCCGTCTGCGGGCTGTGTGCACAATAACCATATATGTAAGTGGGACCATTAGGTGTCAACAAGCACCTTCAAATGCAGCTTCCTATATCTATCTCCCATTATCACTGGTGAAGCAGCAGATGTTGGGCCAGGTGTATGATGGATCTCCTCCACTTCACTGACAGCAGATATTCCATTATATCAACCAGCAGTCACTGTCTCCTCCCCTGAATTACTGCCAGCCCCAGTACTTACCTCAGCACCAAATTGGCTTAGCCAGTAAATGAAAGATTTGAATAATACATTCCACCTATCTGCCTCCTTTTCTTCTCCGCCCAGACGGCCAGGACTTCATTTAGTGACATTATAATCTTTTCATTTGCAGCAGTTGCTTACAATTCACATGACGCATTACCACTCTGTCCAATGCAAAACAAGTCAAAACCGCCTGATATTGAAAACGGTACTGCTGTCATTTTTATCCCATGATTCTGTGTTAGAGGTATATATGAGGAAGCGTAAATTTCAGTGTAAGTACATACATGCTCTTGACCTGATGAATGTTTTTGGGTGAAGTGTAAGTCTTCTTCTTTGCTTCTTATCCACATTTCTTCTCAACGCCATGTTGATGAAAATCAAACTTAATTTGTCCTGAAAAGCTGAAATTCCATATACAGTTGTACTATTGCAGTCCTGTGTTATTTAAGTACAGAAAACTCACTCGCAATTGCTCATTGCTGAGTGTTGTTTCTGAAATCAAGGACTTTGTATTTTATTGCAAGATAGTTTAGTGAGTTTTAAATTAAGCTATTTAAATGTATTAAACTTGTATTCAGTATCTTTAAAAGTACGTGTGAGGAATCTTAAAGTACAAAACAAAATGTCTGCTTTCGGCTGTATGTAATGCAATATTCAGACTTTGTTTAGCCATTTGTAGAAAAAGTAAATTTGAAAAACAGAAACAAACTAATTGAGACAATTTTTTTCTAGCTTATCATTTGCTGGAGAAAGTCATACAAGATAGCTTAAAGCAAACAAAGACGGTCATTAAGTGTCAATTCTTTGCTGTGCCTGCATGTTTTGAAAGGACAGTCAGGCTGAATGTAATGTACTGCTTCAAGTTAAGACCTGAAACTGCAGTTAACCCCCACAAATGCCACACCAGAACAGAACAACCAGAAAATTAAATGCTGCAGACATAAACAAACCTACTGCCACCTTGGATTATATGCAAAATCTATCTGCTACATAAAGAACCCCTTTGCATCAAAACTAGTAGCTATATCTCTAAATTTCCCAACATTCTTCCCACAAATCCTCTGCATCAATAAATCCAGTGGCAGGGTGACAAGATGACATGGCATTACACATTTTGATTTATCATATATTCCCTTATACATCATAAATCATTTGTATATTATGAACAAACAGTCATATCCATTGGGAGTCTAAGCTCATACCTGGATGACATTTAAGCGATTATGGCCTCGAGGTAAATTCAGCTGGGAAGGTTCATTATGAAAGCACGTCAAGCCCATCCCATCTGCTGCTCTGTGAAAGGTGCAGAGTCCTCATGTCATATTTGAATAACAAACAAACAAAACCAAATAACATTTCAGAAGCTTGTACTTGTGAGCCCTGTGAACCTACGAGTTAGGATTCAGAAGTGAGGCAGAAACACTGACATTTGTGAGAATTCGTGTAGCTATACCTGCTCAAAATAAGAATGGGACCTTTGACTGTGATCTGTCTTTCTTCATGCTGCCAGCTGTGGGTCCTGATATCTTTAAACCTTTATGTTTTGAATTCAGGGTGGCACATTCAGGGCTCAGAGGCTAAAGTGTTGGCATGGGGTCACGTATCACCATCGCCCCAGGGTCGTGAAGATATTATGGAGCGTGATACAGTGTGTCTGTCATTCTCACTGCTGCAGCTGCACTGCTGTGACTTCCTGGACTGGGCTGTCCATATTCACATTTCACAGCTCCAACGTGACTGCTGCAATGAGACAAGACATTGCAGCGTCTGTGCCAAGTCCTCACGCAACCACTTGCTCCCTTTCAGAGAAGAGCATCTGCAGCCTGGCTGCCGCTTCCCGACGAGCCCGGGTCATCCCCCAGACTACGTCATTACAGAGGACATCAGGCAGCACTCTCCATAAATTAAATCTGGGACTGAATTTGCACAGGGACGGTTTAACCCTTGAGGCACAGATCAGATGTTTTCACAGCTTTGCATGGAAATGTCATGTTTTTGTCTGTTTTCTTTATTTTTTTTAAGCTCATTTTCACTGACCTTTAAAGGGATACTTCACAAAAAATGAAAATTACGTCATGATCTACTCACCCTCATGCAGATCGAAGGTTGGGGGAATATCTTTAGTACACAAAACGCTGTTGGAGTTTAACAGGAGAAAGGGGTTGTAGTAATCTCCCAAACAGTTCAAACAAATGGTGACCAAGTTTCAAAAATTAAAAAAACAACAATAACAACAAAAAAACAAAAAACAAAAAAACCCCCCATAAGATGCCTCCATGCTGCTCATCTGAAGTAATCCAAGTGTCCTGAAGCGTCGACATGCTAAGTTGTTTTGAAAAATGCCACTGATGCCATGTTTTTAGCCTCTCTGTTCACTGTAGCCTGTAGCTGCTAAGAAGGGACACCACACAACATCTGTGAAGTTTTTTAAAACAACTTGATATGCCGGGGCGTCGGGACACTTGGATTACTTCAGATGAGTGGCATGGACTCATTTTATAGTTTTATTGTGTTCCTTTTTTTATGTTTGAAACTTGGTCACCATTTGTTTCAATTGCTTAGGAGATTACTGCGACATCTTTTTTCTGTGAAACTCCAGCAGTGTTTTGTGGACTAAAAGACTTCACCCGCCTTTCAATCAGTATGAGGGTAACTAGATGATGACCGAATTTTCATTTTTGGGTGAACTATCCCTTTAAATTGGGTCTTTATAAACCTTGCCTTAACTCTATGGTAGGTTTGACCATGTTGTGATCTAATCTCTGGGTCTTGCTTTTCCTGATTTGAATACTGTTTATGTATGATCCCAAAGGGAGAGCAAAGATACCACTGAGTATCCACAAATACAAATATATCTGCATTTTAATATGTTAATATAATCTATTTTTCCTTCAAAACACCATCCTGTGTCATACTGCGTGGGTGCAGGTCCATGTGGGTGGAAATTTGTATTCTGTAGGTTCTTGTGTTCAATAATTTATCATTGATATGTATTGATTTACTATCACAGGGACCAAGCTGGCTTGACCTCTTCAGTGAAGTATGGCCTATGCCAGTAGCTGCCCTGCCTCCTCTCTTTTATTGCTCCCCCTCCATTTAACCCTGAAATTTACAGACTGCGCCATCACTATGTGGCAGCTTTTAATTGTCTAAGGGGACTACTTAATGAGTTGAATTAACATTAGTGTGCCCATGCACTGTCATGACACAAGCAGTCTGTAATGGAGGCACAAAGGACGGAAGGTGTCATATGTTGTGGAGATTGTAAAGTCCTTTGAGGCAAATTTGTGATTTGTGTGATTACGCTGTGTAAATGCACCTTACTGGATTTAGAGGGAAAACAAATTTAAAATTAAGTCTGAGATTATTGCAAAAAAACCCCAAACAAAACATGATATAGGAAGACCGCATACTTTTCCATCAGTGAAGCTCCCTCACAATGCATTTTTTAGGAATAACAGTCACCAAAAAGTATAAAATGGACATGTTGAGCACTTCCTCTGAATATTAAGGGGCCCCCTGCTGGTAGGACCAATGGACCTTTGTGTGGGGGGAAATATTATCTTATTTCATGCAATGAAAAATTAAACATACCCCCAACCAGAGTGTGAAATTGGGCAATTCAGCGTCGTTTCCAGCGCTGTGGTGCAGCGCATAGGCAGAGAAAAGAAAAAGTTTGCTCACACATTGACACATTGACAAGCACGAGCCCCAAAAGCTCATGTGACGTAGCCTCTACTTGTCACTCCGACTATCTTCATTAATGTGAACCTATTCAGTTTTTTTTTCTTTTTTTTTTTTCGTAATACACCGGCCATCATGCGCTTTCACTCCAACCGGAGGAGTTGCCATAACCCTCCCGGCATCCGTGATGAACCTGCCACCATTTATAGCCTCGCGGTGACAAACAATCTTATTATGAGATTTAAACTTTGCCTCGGCTAGACGGGAGGATCAACATGCGCTCCTCTCACACTTTTTCCTCGTAGTTTCCCCGACACAGTATACCCACCTACCCGCCTCCTCTGAATGTGGTTAAACGCCGGTGTCAGCGCTCGGTGTAATAGAAAAGCCCGAGCAGCGCTTCGGGTCCGCGCAGCGTTAACACAGGCGGGCGGTGAGAGGAGCTCAGCCCTGAATTAAATCACTCACTGCTAAATGGATCTGTGAGACTCTCCCTTGACGCAGTCAGCCGCCGCTTTTGTCCGTTTGCAAACAGAAAACTGGGATTCTTTCTGTTCTTGTTCTTTTTTCCCCCCCAAATCTAACTATGTCATGTTTCTGAAAATGTCTTGTGTTCGTGGTGACATACAGTGAAGCTGCCAGCTTTGTGTCGGGAAGACGCTCTTGCTCCGCGATCGTCAGGCAGGTAAGCTGTTACAGATTTTACTCTTCAATATCGCAGAGTTTACAGGAAATATATTGTACTTAGTGTCTTTTGGATTCACATTGTGATAGCGGCAAATCTTTCTAGGGATGGTTGGTTGAAACTGAGTGCTGTAAAGAATTTACATGGTATTTAAACAGTATAGTTCGGCTGTTGTGCGCAGAATAAAAGCTTTAACTATTCTATTACAAAGTGCATACACACCTTAACTGCGCAGCTGAACTTGTGCACCATCGTGTCGGAGTGGGTGCATTTTGCGCACGGTGCACGGGACATGGGGGGACACTTTCTCGCTTTGGCTACGATTCGTGTGCGCAGCAAATCTTTTAAGTTTTTACGGGCTTTATTATTCTCCCCATTCATTTATCTCCGTAGTGGTGCACTTATGAGAGAATTTGCTGTGCTAACACTCCTCCTCACACAGCTCCGGTGAAAGTGGAGGGTACTTTGCGAGTAAAGCTCCGGTAACACCGCCCGCTTGAGATGTCGCTTCAGCACCAAGGACAGCTCCCCGACCGCTTCACTTCACACCAAAAGGCTCAACTTTCTCTCAGAGATTCACACGGAGAAGACAGAAATATGTGCACCTCTGAGCGCAGAACTGAAGCTAATGAGGACGCTTTCTTTGTTTAGTCATTATTAAAGATAAATTATTTTTAAAAAAAGCATTTATGCAACAATATAATATGTAAAAACCCGCACTAACTCAAGACAAACACTATGAGTCTGACGATTAAAATATAAATAACGAATGATCAGCGCTTTGCATGGCTTGAACCTATTATGTACTCATCACACAGTGCTTAGAGTACAGTGGCCCTGTGCAGTCTCACTCAGATTAGCTGAGGATTTCGCTGCGTCTGTGCCATCTGTCTGGGAAATGCAAACTATATGCTGCACACTTGTACGACGCTTCATATGAATTGATTGCTTTATTCTAGTCAGCTGGGCCTAATTTCCAAAGATGTTTAGCCAGATCTCAACAATTCCACATGGGTGAAGACTCTCTGAGCCGTCTGACAGAGGAGGAGGAGGTGTTGGCGGTGGCGGCGGCGGCGGGGGGGCATCTGTAGTCCAGAGCATGAGGGTTTAAAAAATGCTGAAACCATGCCAGGTTTAATATAACTGCATCTGTGCTCACACAACAGCCAGAGAAATGACAAAGCGAATGAAACAATTCCCTGGTTTTCCACTCAGCTGCACTATGGATGTAGGTGTAGGAGTGCTGTATCATCTCTGTTCTGGCTAAATAATGTGTTACAGTGCCGGTGGCATTTAAAGCCAGGAAAGCATTTAAGATATACAATCTGTTTCATTCCAACGAACCGCTGGCATTGCGATAATTATCATCCCTCGTTCCAGTCATTTCATACACAAGATCAGCCCCTGCTTAGCCTTTACCATCCGTGTGAATCACCACTTCCTCCAACTTTTTATGTCTGGAGTTATGACTGTTTCAAAACATTTTGGTTTTGCTGCTGTTGCTAAAGCTGTCTCTCACATTAGCCTTCACATCTCCCTTTTCCTGTCCCCGTCTCTCTTATCTTGATTATGCAGCTGGATGATTGAGTCAGCTATTTTGTATGCAAGTTGCCTTAGCTTGGTTCTTTGTGGAGGAGAGAGAGAGAGAGAGAGAGAGATCGTGCCGAGGATACTGAGAGAGAATTACAGCTTCTCATGACGGTGAGGAGTGGAAAAGACGAGGCTGCCCTGTTCGATAAATTGCTGCTTGAGAGAGACAGATATCCTCGGGGAACAGCGGTTTTGGAAATGTGACCAACCTTTCTAAATGGAAACGGCGGTGCACATTAGTTTTCCACCGCTCCATACTGCAGACGACTTGAGCAAAAGCATTCAAAACTCTTTGTTAGGAAGTTTGTCTGATATAAACCCATTTCTGTGAATTGACATTTTAGTGGCAAGTCATTTTTGTACAATGAGAGCACAAAGAAATGGAGAGGGGTGGACAAAAAAGGAGACTGGGGTTGATAATATTCCCATTTACAGTTTTAAATTCATATCTAAGGCACTCCCAGTTTGAATCTTGTTGGGACTTTCACCAGATGTCACTGCCCTTTAATGTTTCCCAATGCTTGTGAACTGTCAGAGACAAAAAAAAATCATCTTTTTATCCATCCTGTTTTGCTGATCCAGTTGATAGTCGGCATATAGCGCTGATGACGTTGGTGCTTTTATGTGCTTGTGGGTGCTAAAGTCTACGAGCGCCTCCCATTGTGTTGATCAAGATGAAACGACCAAAAATTTACACATGCAAGGCAAACATGTTTACATTTTAACACAATGATATCACATTGCAGAAAAGTTACCAAGGCTTGGCCAACCACACGCTCTAGCAGTGATGCCCGGTTTTATGTTAAACAATGTGTAAAGTGTAATCAAAGGGACCAGTCAGGGTTCGTAGACAGAGCTGTGAAACATATGGTACCAACAGCATGCCATATTTCGGTTCCCTGGCTCTCCACGACCATTAAATTCAAACTGCAACTGCCTGTTTTCTTGTGTGTGTGTGTAGCCTTTTACAAGCACTGTTGCACCACCTCAGTCTCAAGTGTCCCATGTGACACTCAGCTGCTTTATAGAAAGGTAGAACAAGCTCTTTTTTTTCTCAGCAGCAAGAAAGGTGAGGCCATGAAATTAGTTACAGAAGGAAAACATCAGCAAATATAATTTCTTCTTCCGTAACTCCTAAATGTCTGGATTGGATACTCCAAATATAGAAAAGCTGTTTAAAGCTGGGGTAGGCAACATTTTGCTAGCTGTAGCATGAGACTCCTTGGGAAGCAACTCCACTACACTCTCCCCTCCCTGTTTTTGCTGCGGCTCATGTTTTATTTCATTCGTTGTTGCTCTCTGTTTTAAGTCCAGTTTGCACCAAAGTTTCACAACAAGACAAAACAGTTGCAGGGAAAGTTGCAGCAGAGTAAACTGGTCCATCTCAGTTCGACTCAAGCCGGCTGACGTGTTTCTTGTAGACACTATTTTCCTAGTTTCAACAGGCAATCAGCTCGTACCTATCACTACAAAGCACAGCGAGAAGCAGCCAATAGGGACACGAGCTCTCTGAAATTACTGTGATTGGCCAAAAATACCTTGTGACAGTCTGAATATAGAACCAGGCCTGAATTTAAAGGACACAGAGCCACAGAGAGGTGCAGAAGTGTGGTCAAAGATAGTTAAGTCAAGTGGGCAGAGTCACGTCTCCCATGGAGACAATTAGA
This sequence comes from Naso brachycentron, assembly GCA_029874485.1. Lineage (NCBI taxonomy): Eukaryota > Metazoa > Chordata > Actinopteri > Acanthuriformes > Acanthuridae > Naso > Naso brachycentron. Next base: position 7,234,837 of record JAQFJA010000009.1, on the reverse strand, counting down.
AACCACCATACCTCCACCTCGTCTGGAAGTGTTAGAACATTGTGTGAATGGATTAAAGCAGATGGATTTAGCTTTTCATGATGTTTGTTTGATGTAAGTTTTAAATTTAAATTCATGGTTTCACATAAAAGACCTTTTGAATGTCTGTTTTTGTCCGTTGCAAAGCAAGATGGGGAACACCAGTTCCCAAATCACGCAAGAATGTGTTGCTGAGACAGATCTCAAACAAAACTAATTTTCTCCTGATTTGTGTGTCTGGAAAATGCCTTTTGTGTGCCAGAATGTTTGGAAGATATGTGTCTTGTGAAAAATGAGTCCAGTGGGAATTCTGGTGACGATGGGGTGAGAGAATCAGTCGTAACCCGTGATCGTGTTCATTTCTCCTGTAAGAATGAACGGAATAAAGACTGCCTCTAGTCTCCTAAAGGGGCGGGGCCATGGCAAAACCCATGTGACACTGATACAGGAAATGAACGGTCAGTGAGACGTCTCGCTTTCTATGAACCATCTCTGGTGTAGTCTTCTTTCAGACCACCTGAATTACAATATCCTGAAGGTTATTATGAAATTGTGGTGTGATGCCTACCCCAACTTTAAGCTGAAAACCCCATACACTGTAGATTAGTTATAGATGTATTGAACCACAGTACATTATAGTTAAGAACCTCATAGTTTTACTGAAATCAAACCTAGTTCTTATCACGACTCATTGTATGTTTTTTCTTAGCAATGACCATTCAGTGCTTCACCATCCTGCAGTAACGTCTCTATGAGTTTTCACTGTAAGTGTTACTGCTGGGTTCAAACTGCCTTCACGAGAGATTTACAGGAAGCGATGCATGCATGTAATCCAGTGTTACCTCAATGATAACAGCCTGATTATTTTCACTCTGCTAAACCTGTCTTAGAGTTGCCTAAAGTTACTGCCGCATCTTCACATTAAAAGCATTCAACTGGCGAACACAGGCTGTTATTGTGAAGCACTCACAGGAAACCCAAAGTTTAGCAATTATTCTTGACTGACATCTTTATTAAGATACTTGAGTTTGTGTGGCTGCACTTTAACAGACACACCACTTGATCATCTGCTGTGCTGCAAAATGAGCTACTCAGGAATTGTTTGCTGTGTCAAAGTGTAACGAAGAACCACAGGTGTCACCAAGTGAGCCAGAGCTGAAACGACCTGGAGTGTTGAAGGCGACAACTTCAACAAAAATTATAGGACATCTAACAAAACTGATATAGCATATGAGGAATGATGAGGAAGACGTTTGCATGCTTGATGATGTAATAGTGGCCCAGTGCTATTAGTCATTCATTACCCAAGCTTTGAAATCATATGGGAAGGAACGTATTATTCAACTTCATGTATTTTGCTTTGAATCTTTGCTTCTTTGCATTTCAAAATCAGCCTTTGCAGACTTGTGAAGAGTTCTTTGTTGTGAAGGACAGGGCCATCAGTGTCAGAGTGTCGCCTCGGGACAACAGACATGAAAAGGAAATGTTATTGACAGTAACTTAACATTCAGGAAGGGAAGGCAATTTGTTCAGGATTTCCAATATCTAATAAAGGCTGTAACGAGCAGATAAGGCTGAAAGATGAAGAAACTGCTGCCCCTTAAATGCAGCCGCCCTTGGGCACATTTTATTTAGCCAGTGCATAACAAAATAGCACCTTTCTTGAGATGATATCTCCTTGAAAACATGCAAATAAGCATTAGCAAACTTCACCTTGAATCAGCAGCTCATGTGCCATTAAATGCACATTGCATTCACAGAACTCCGGCCTGTTCTCATCTCAGGAAGGAAGGTATTTGGGTTTATTTGGGGGAGTTTATTGAAAGTGGCAGCAGTGGCTCTTTGGATTCCA
>JAQFJA010000009.1:7177304-7194692 GCA_029874485.1 Naso brachycentron | reverse complement strand
AGAGAGTGACATGGCCTATGATGAATTGGCGTGTGTAGATGTTTCGTGTGCAAACTTATGTTAAACTGTAGAAGCTGAATGCATGAAATCAGGAAAAGAGGCACATGATGTTTCCCACTGAGACATCAGCCCTGCTATCTGCAGCAGGCATCTCCAGACGCAGCCCGTGGATTTTTGAAAATCGCACTGCATTAAAGCAGAAGAGTGCAGGCTGCTCAATGATGCTGCACGACATGCAGTATTTTTTATTATCACCGTCATGCAAACTTGTACGATTAGATCATATAAAATGGTTGATATCGAGGGGAGTAAATCACTCAGGCAGTAAACAAAAACAACTTGCCTACACTTGTGGAAAATAGAATCTTATTTCATCGGTTTGACAGACGCAGGTCTCTTAAATAGCTTAGTCTGCTCATTTCACTGCAAGGCAACCTGAGCTACCTTTAAATCTTAACTTTTTAAACTGCAAACCAAGATAATGGACAATCAGTTACAACATACTTTAGTAGGGTGTCACAAAATGTCCCTCTTCTTTCTCACAACCACCCAAGTCCTACTAGATAGTAAACCAACTCAACAGAAAACATGATCAGGAGGAGATGACAGAGAGAGAGAAAAATGGTGAAAACTTGGTTTGCTTGTGTGCCTCAGCATTTGTGATGAGACAGTAGCCACAATGTACGTGGAGCCCTCAGGTAACCCAAGTATCCGAGGAGCTGATGTTTAATTATAGATATGCTAAAGATGTGGCTGTATTCATTATTTATTTTCTACCGTATGATTGATATTTAACTTAAATGTTTCAGAGATTTAATTATGATTTATTGAGCATAATCTGTTGAATATCATCCCACTTTATTAAAGCTATATATTAAACCTGTAATATCTCAGCAACACCATGAAAAAAACCTACAGAAGTTGAACAGAAAACATGCCACAAGCTCCCTTCAGAGATGCAGTGATATTTATACTTAAACTCCAGTTGGTGGTGATCTTTTTATTGGATGTTTTTTGAATTCACACAACAGACGGCAACAAGCAAATGAATGCATTAAGACTTGAGTGTATGTCGCTGGCCCTTCTTTTAATTTAATGATTTTAATCATCTTTCCGAGAGCCCGAGAGCCCCTGGGTGAATTTGTCTTTGTTTGTGTTCATGTTACTTGAGATAGGTAATCCATCATAGTGAACAGCATGTCATCTTTTATTTATGTCATAGTAATGTTATTTCTGCATGCTAATGCAGTTGACACTTCACCAGCATTTCCACTTATAAAGTAAGATTATAAAGATTTTCAAAATTTATCATTTTTGTGTTTGAATACTGAGAATGTCATAAAGCCTAATTAATATTTCGGCACAATTAACTAATCATCAATTGCTGCAAACATCTGAGCTGATAACGAAAGTGGGATTTTCCGTTTTGGCTTAAAAAAGAAACCTTGTTTCTCAGATAAAGACCCAACTGTTTCTTTTTGATGAGCTGCTTAATATGCAGTTCAAAAGACATGATCATAATTTAACATATTTGTACTGTGGAACAGACTCAATTACATTACCCTGAAAATAGCAATACATTTTGTGACCTATTTCCAGAATTAGAAAATACCAAGTTTAGTTTAATCAGCATTCAACACAAGTTTTAACTGACATAAAGTTTCTTGAAGTAGATTAAAGTTAAACTTAAATAGTACATCAATTCTTCGGGCACTAAATCAAATTAGAACATCATCAGCGTAACGTAGACGCCGTTGTTGCATAATCTAATCTAAAATATACATACAAACACACACTAACATCAATTATTTGCATATTACTGCATACTACAGTATCTTAAATGTCTGGCTTGAGTCAATCATCAGTCTCTTTTTTTAAACAATATGAAATTCTTGCCGCTTGAGGTCTTTCTATCAAAACAATATACATTAAAAAAGTAGTTTTATGATGTAATGAGGTTGGATCATAGGATTGATTTTAATTAGTCACAACCGCAGATTAAATCTGTCCAAATCAGGCAAAAAATGATACTTGCCGTTATCTTGAATAAAGTAATGGATCTACATGAACTTGCTTTTTGGAGCAAGCCACAAGTTGCTATTGGAGGAACTGCAGTTTTTGGCACTGTTACTTCATTTGACTTTATTTTTCAGCCGCATGACAGTACCAAGAATGACTATAAAGAAACTGCAACCAATTTATTACAAGCACTTGATGAAAATCTCTAAAAACAGAATGTAGGCTCCATTTAATGGTGCAACAATACAAAGACATACACTTAAGTTATTGTGCCATAATAAGCACTTAAGATAAAGTTTTAATAGCCAAATAAATTCAGCCTGAATAACTCTGGCCAATGAGTTGGCTGTGGCTCAAACTTTAACAGCGTCAATCCTTGGATGACTCAGATACTTTAAGCAAGAACTATTTGTGTTTTATTACTGTAACTGTATACTTTGCACTTTATACACTGTCTTCAGTAAATTTGTAATATAATGACATTCTGCCAGACGTTTCTACTGAGATTTAAGGTAAAGTCCTGTAAAAGGGCTTCAAAAAAACACCAGTCGCTGAATATCCAAACATTTCAATCAATTAATTTCTGTAAACATTCTTCTCTGCACTGCAGTTTGCACAATGCAAAGACTTGAAGCGACTGCTTGGCTTGAGTCACTGTAGCTTCATCAGACCCCAAAGTGCATTACCAGCTCAACTCAAGAGCCTTTAATGAATCAACTCTGGCAAGAGCCATCAATATGAAGACACTGAATAATGACTTTAGTGCAGACACTTTGCTTGTTACCCTATCCGTTCTATAAGTGCTGATTGAGGAAACGGGAAAATATCTGCAGTGCACAGGCTGGTCTCATTTATGGTGTCATCTTATAATGCACTTATGGTCAGAGGTGGAAGGAAATCATTGTTTTGCAAATGACAAGTAAGTGTTTGCACCAAGTCCAGAGTTAAAGGAGAACTTCTGTATTTTTCAGCCTGGGTCCTATTTCCCTGTGAGTGCATGCGTGTGTGTGTGACTGATGGGGAAACTTGTTTCAGTATTGGCGGAGGCCAACGCAGTTAGCGGTTGAGAGATGAGCTAGAAACTCCTGCAACATGCAGGATCCGGCGAGAACGAAACTTCATTATGAAATTTGGTTACACACAGCCCAGAACAAGTGAAGTGTAAGAGGAATGCTTCGCATGCTGTTATCAGAGACTTACATAATCGATCTGAGCTGGTCAGTTGCAACAACAAGTTTGATGGTGTGCATTTGCACCTGAGGATCCTGTTCTAGCTCGTTTCTCAGCTGCTGACTACATCGGTCTCCATTAATACTGGACAGACTTCCAAAATGGTTGTTCCCATCAGTCACACACACGGGGAAGTACAGCCCAGGTTGAAAAATACAGAAGTTCTACTTTAAGTCCCAAGTCGAGCCCCAAGTCCTTAATTTTAAGTTTTGAGTCCCAAAGAAGTCAAAATTAGCTCCTCACCAAATGAAATATCAGTTTATCAACAGAGACTTAAATTAGCGTTCTCATCGTTTGAAGTTATTATTTTCTGATTTGCACATTTTGCCAACTATAACTAGTTTTTTGTTTACAAACATAGTTTTTGTATGCAAAAGAACTTTCCGTATGAATATTTTGTATTGGAGCTGAGTAACATAGCATTTGTTCTTCATGGCTCTCTCCTTCAACTTGCATGGAAGCTGTTCGATTGGTTCAAAGCAAAGTGGATCTGGGGAATTAAGTGTCGACTTGCTGGATGAATAGTGATAACGTCAGCTGGTTCAGGAAATGAGGGGAAACAAATTAATTCATGGCACACTTCCAAATGAAGTCATGAGTCATTGGTGTTAACGTCCAAGTCGAATTGCAAGTCCTTTTTTTTTCATTTTGTCCAGTCGATACTAAAGTCATCAAATTTGTGACTCAAATCTGAGTCGAGTCCAAGTCATGTGACTGGAGTCCACACCTCTCTTCTTCGTTAATAGAATTAGTTTGATTCATATGATTTGTGATCATTGTATTGTATCATTGTATAAAAGCACAGAAGAGTATAATATATAATGTTTTTTTTTAATTTTCATGCCATACACTAAAAGGGAAGCAAAATTTAATAAATAATTAAAACTAATAAACCAAATATCAAACTGTAATAAAACAAAGGAGGATAAAAAAAACAAGGAGGAAAAAAAAGAAAAATTAACATACAAACAATGAAGACATAGTAGTTTTCTATGTTTTACTTCATTTTTTTGACACAGTTAATATCCATGGTGACCATATATCCATAAAAATATCCATTGTCAGCTGCATTTTAGCTGTGAGCTTTTCCATTCTGAACACCTCATTCACCTTTTGTTGCCATAAATTTATGTTTGGAGGTTGTGGCTGCAACCACAGTACTGTAAAGTTTTTTCTTAAGCTGATAATAGTCCTCAATAAATACAATTTCTTTTTTCCCATTTGGTTTCCTAAAGGGATGCCCAGAATGAATAACTTTGGGTCATATATAAAATGTTTTTTAGCACTCATTTAGTTTTTCTTCTGTAAAGAAGATGTGAAATTGAACCGTGAAATTCTACACCAGTTTTCTGAACAGGTCTCTCAGACAACAATACCTGTACATGCTCGTATCTCAAGTTACTTTCTACTCTTTGTATTATAGATGATGTGTGCTTATTTTCCCTTTTTAATTATTTAATTCCTTCAAAGGGGGCAATAACATTAATTCTCACTCGTGTTTGCAGGATTTAACATTCAAAATGTCACAGGATTTTCTGCACTGAGTTTACATGTCATGTGTTTTAGATACTGGTTTTGGAATTTCCTAAAACTGAAAGCAAAAGCAGACGTATTTCAACCACGAGGTTGCTGAGTCATGACAATTAATCCTCACAGCCACTGACATTGGTGTTTTAGCAGCTGCAGAGTAAAGGCGGAGCGTCGCACTGTGATTTATTGAGTGGGCCTCCTGCAGAGGGAAGCTGGGGGAATAAAACGCTCTCACCTGGAAAGTCAGGCTCACTCGTAAGGCTTCACTGCTCACATCACTGTAAGAAGAGCCAATGAGGTCTGACTGATTCCATATTCATGAGTGAATTAATGAACAGTCGCAGAAACAGTGTCTGCAGAGCCAAATTGATTTTTAACATTTGTTAGTGTTGAATATATGAATGGGCAGGAGCGAGTGAGCGGCAGGTGATGCTGACCATGTGCTTTAAATAATGAACAAAGAGAGAATGTGCACAAAGGACAGTCTACAGTATCTCTCTCTTGCACATTCAGTTCAGCGTCTGAGACATGCCCCTGTAAATTGCGTGAACACTCTCGGTGTGAGGGCACTCTGCATGCTGTGTCTTCCATGGCCTTGCAGCTTTCCGTGTTAACATATGTACCGCGCGGCCCCATGGGCCCGACACTTCCTTTCCCCTGTGCATGGAGCTTCGTGAGCCGAGCAGGACGAGATAACTCGTGCCATTTTTTCATGTCAGATCACGTCCCAGATATGCATCACTTACTAGTAAATGTAGGATGTGATTCCCATTAGAGGGTGACACAGGAGTGGATTTTTAATCCCAGTCCTATGACAAAGTGAAAAAAAATCCTGTCCTGTCCCAGTCCCAGAGGAATGACTATCGTTCCCTCCCACTCTTGCGTTGCATTTTTTGGTCAGAATCCGTCAGTTACAGTAACAAATACAGTACATGGATCACAGCATGCCTATCTGAGTTGAATATAAACCCAAAGATGACATCTAATTTTGTTTTTGATGTGATTTTATTGACATTGCCATGACAAGTATCAGTTTCAGGAGTCAGGGGCCTGGGAGATACAGACTATATAACACAAAAATTTTCATTTAAAGGTTTAAAGTTGTAGTAGGTAACTTCTCCAAACGAGTTAGCAAGCTAACATTAGCTGTGGCAGGAGACTCACTGGGGAGCAAATCTGCTGCAGCCGTCTGCGCCCGCTTGCGCTTTATTTCATCTGTTGTTGCTCTTTCTTTTAGTCCAGTTTGAACTGAGATGAAACGGTTGCAGGCAAAGTTGCAACAGAATAAACTGGTCGTCTCAGCTGAGGCTTGAGCCGGCTGACGGTGTCACTTGCAGACACTCAGACATCATCTGTCGCTAAGACGCGCAGTGTAGACCGACGAATTAGGACGAAGAGTACAGAGAGCGTTACTGACTTTTAATTTTTCTGCGAAACCCTCATCCAATTTAGCAGCCAATGGTGTCATTTTTAATGACTATTACATTGTTTAGTCAAGTTGTACATCATCATGACAAAGTTAAGCCAAATAAAGTTGTCTAGTTTCACTTTAAAACAAGAGCAGAGAGACTGTACTTTCAACGTGGCCAAACATGTTCAAAATAAAAAAACATTGTGCTTATTCAAATAAACTGCATAATTATGTATAAAAACTCGACCTATAGTGTTATTATGATTCCATTTCCCACCCACTCCCACTGGCTTTTTTTCCTGTCCCATCCCAATCATGTGATGATTAGTGATTTTGATTACCATCCGGTAAACCCACAAGAATCCTGTGACCCACAGGATTCCTGGAAAAATGTCAGCCTCGCTGCCTCATCTCATGCTCAGATTTTTTTTTAAATGTTGAATGCGCTCAGTTCCACATGGGGAAAATTTCAAGCTGAACTATAATAAACTCAAAGGGATTTTACAGCACTCTGTTACACTGACAACCCCTGCAAACACCTCCAAGGCCTTAAGGGTGCTCGCCAGGAATGCAGCAGTTCCAGACTTTTACATCTCACAGTCCTCTAAGTCTCCTCTGATCCCATCAATTAAACTGTAAGCCTCTCTTTATGGAAGGCTTATACCTTTTTGTCCTTTACACACTAGAATCTGCCTTCGCAGCCATTCAGGTTATATACCTATCAGAATGTTACTTGGCAAACTGATGTTAGTGTATCTGTATAGATCTTTTAATATATAACAAATTCAAAAAGATATAACTGAAGAAGAAAATCTGTCATATTTGAGTCTGTTTCCATTCAGGGCAAAATACTGATTCTAAAATGATGATATCAATTAGACAGGCTGTAAAATACTCAGAGTGAACCGTGGGATGCATCCTAGACTTCCTTGGCAAGCCTCAGACTCACAGTTTGAATTCAAGTCTACTGATCGCACTGATGACAGGACTCATTTTAAATGAATGCCGGAGCTGTTTGGGGGAGTTTTTGCTCAGCTGTAGGTCTTGCTTGAATCCTTGCAGCCGTGCTCCAGTCGTTCTGCAGCTGCTCCTTGATAGGATCTTTATTTGGAAGAGAAAAACGCTGGACAGTGTCACCGCAACATCAGTGCTTAATTGCACCATATGTCTTCTCAGATGCCCTTAACTTTCACTCATGGGAATATCAGAGGAAATGTTTCACACAAAGAAACCTCTGTGCAGACTTTGTAAGTGCACTATTTTGTGAATTCCCAGAGACTTTGCAGTTAGTTTAAACTAAGGTGACCAGATTTTTTGAAATGAAAACCAGGGACATTTCCAGTTCAGTGTACAAAAATCATTATGAAATAAAAATAGGGACAACACTGTTTCATGTATTTTGATGACTTGCAAATATGCAGTGGACCATCATGTCATCTTGGAGTGCATAAATGTTATTTTTTTTAACTCTTGTCATTAAAATTACATTTCTTCCTCTTTAAAAGAACCTTATCACTTTTGTTTGCTCTTCTCTTCCCTCTCCTTGCTCTTCACATCTTCTTTACTTTTTCTTGTCCTTTTCTTCACCCTTCTCTCCATTTTACCTTTTCACCTCAGTCACATTCTCCTCCCTTGACTTGTTTTCTCCATTAATCTTTCATGCTCACGTTCTTCTACTTTTCCTCTTGTCTAATTCACTCTTCTATCCATTCTATCACTAATCCTCCTCTCCTAAAACAGAGCCACGTCACAAAATGCTGTAATGCCATCACATGATAATCTTTACTATAAACTGTTGCAGCCACACCAACAACAGCAAATGTTACTGTCAGTGAAGAAGGTCTTCAGTCCACACCAACTCTGACTTATTTTTTTCTTCTGCCCTCACAAAAAAATGTTGATTGCTTCTTCTTCTGTCTGACTGAATGAACAAAAATACAAACAGCGCCACTCTGGCTTTGCAACCCACACTGTGGTCAAAGGTGGCGCTGCATTAGTCTGCGCACAACCAGAATCAGAGCGTCAGGCTGCACTCGTGCGACAGCAATGACGTAATTAACGGCAACCCGAGTAGTGTCCAAAAGTTGAGTTTTCATTTTGTGGGTGAACTCTCTATATAGTCCTTTATATAGGGAGTCACTATGTAGTCAGCAGGGAGGAGTGAGTGAGTGATTTCGGACACAACTTACGTCTTTTTTTAATCCACAAGTTGAAATTTGGGACATTTCCGGGGACAGCTTTAACCGGAGACAGGTCACCCAAAACGGGGACTATCCCCAGAAATCAGGGACATCTGGTCACCCCAGTTTAAACACTCAAAGTCTAATATTTGGTAAGAAAGTATTTGTATTTTGCCATGTTGGTACTTGTTTATTAAAATAATCAGAAATACTGAATACTATAATGCTAAAATAAAATGATCAGAGTGTAGTTTGAATGTAAAGTCTGTACCTAAAGTGTCTTGAGACAACTGATGTTATGTAGTGATAAAAATGCAACTGACTTGACTTGACTCAACTAAAAAAAGAAGTACAGTACCTTATGTGCTTTACATGAGTAGATACATCTCCTTACTGAAAGGGCACAATGTAGCGTGAATCTTTTCTTTTCCTGAAAAGAGCCTACATGCATTAGTCTCTTCTCAGCGTTCACATCTTCCTAACTGTTCCTCTGCTAGAACACCAGCACACAATGCCCTCTGTAGCTGGTCTTGCCCCGAAGAAAATCTGGTAAAAGCAATAAAGGCAGTGGAGTAAAACCGCACAGAGCACTTGTCATCCTTATCATTCTACCCCACTTATTCCAGATAATAACAAATTACTGCCCGTGTCACTCAAGACATCTGACTATGACCGAGAATAAAAGTCATTATGGTGCTTCACAAGATGTTCCTGATGAATAATCCTGGAGAGCCGCAACAGACACAAGAGTACATTAATGTCTTTGTCACATGCATGTGTGTAAGGCCACTCTTAAATACAGATTGCCATTCTGCTGCAATTCATCACTATTCAGAGCTGGCATGGAGGCAAAGGCGAACCGACGAGGCAAAGATGAGGCATTAAATGAATGATTCCCGGGGCAAAACAAAACAACCCCAGCGTTTGTGCCACTCAACAGCTCTCCTGCCTCTGTGGCCCTCGGTCTGGTCTGTTCACAGAGCACCGATGCAGCTCAAACAAAAGATAGAGAATGTTCCTCTGAAATAGTGTTAACATCAGTGTTTCCTTCAATATGGCAAAGGTTAAGTGCACAGCTTTTACATATTAAAACGACACAAGGGGCACTGCACTTAGAGTGTCAGGTTAGATAGAGTATCATATAATATTCTAATAAGAAGCATTGTACTATAACCATCAGAAAAATTCAAAGCATTGTCCTGTGATAGCAGGAACACCGGGGTGATAATCACCGGCACCTTTCAACAGTTCGCAGAAGGGCAACATTAAAAACTAGTTAGTTATATAAAAAAATTCTCCTGACTTGAGTCTTGCTAACAGTTTTTGTATGTCTGATTTTATCACATGTGCTTGTTTTTTTGGAGAAAAGGGAGCATCCAAAAAAAAATTTGCACCGTGGCCAATCACAATTATGTCGCCCTGCTGAGCAGGAATGAGAGGTCAAGTTAATTTAAGCTGATCTGAAATAACGCAGTGTTTGCTTTTTTATATTTTTACTGAAGTTGTTCCCAGGTTCAGGGTCTTCACTCTCAAAAGTTTGCTTAGTCCTGCCCGTTGAGAATATGCATGTCTGTAGATTTTTCAGGGGTAATAAGTACGAGGTCGAGGCATAAAAAGGAGGAGGTTACTGTTCATTTTATTTTTGTTGAGTGAAGGGCAGTCTAACTTTTCTTGGAGGTCAAACCTTGTATCTTTTCTTACCTCATATTTTTTATTTAATTTCATATTTTATATATATGAAAGATTTACATTTAAAAAAGATGAAATAACAACATTATATAGATGATTCATAGGTGTATTTTTTGTGTTCAGAGGATATAAGTGGTGTTAAAGCCCTTCAACAGAGTTGGATCCTCTTCAACATTTTCTTTATATTTCCTATTAATAATAACATCCTTTAGATATGAAGGGGGAGGGTGCGTCACTTTTTGTCTGAGGGGAAATGAGTTCCTCAGAAAATGTTGTGGTTTCTATTACAGTAGATTCTTGTATTGTGTCACTACACTGTTGGATAAAAAAAATTAAATAAAAGGAGGAAAGATTGTGAGAACTTCAGATTACGTTTTAATTAAATAATAAACAGCACCCCTCAGCACTCATCTCAAAGAAATCTAATGATAGAGGGAATAAACTGATAATCAGGCACTATGTGATCTGACAACACATTTAAGCAGAGGATTACAAGGTGCCATATTGCACATTAAGTCTTGTTAGATCTTGTAAGATGCAATGTGCCTTTCAACTGCATATATTTCATGTTTTTTTATTAGATTTGAGAAAAGATGGCAAGTACAATTTAACTGGAGTTGTATAAGATTTTTCTTTTACACAACAAAGTGGTAGAGTCTGGCATAAGCTGTTTTAAAATCTGGAAGCAAATCTCATTTGATAGTGTTTCATGTTTCATTTCTTGGTTTTCGATAAAGGGTTACACACCCACACACCAACACACACACACTCACGCACGCACACACATTTGGTACTTTAGCAGGAAAGTCTCAGACCCGCCATGTTCTGTTTTTCTGTGGAGCCATTACAACATCATTATGTGTGCTCTAGAAAGCATGCCCTGCTACTTTAATATTGAATGAGTGAAGGAATAGCACACCAGTATCTTGCTTTCATGAAGCTATCAGGAAACCCATTCTGTCTCCAGATGTGTTTTTTTTTTCTGTGGATAACACTGGCTGTGGTTGAGGATACAGTAAGTATTACCGCATCTATTTTTAGAAAGGCAATTTCAAAGTCTACTGTGTGCATACACATGCACGTGGGAAAGTGTCATATGGAAGTATTCTTGTGCGTGTGCTGTGCATCTGCGTGTGTGTGTGCGTATCTTTGCTTAAGGCCTGTTGTTTGCGGGTTCAACAGGCTGCACATTCTCTCTTATTCTCCAAAGGGGACACTGGCTGTGTTGCTCTCCACTTCCATACCTCCAGGCTTAACTGAGACTGAGTAACTCAGATGAAAAATCAAGACTTTCACATGTTGAGTAATAGCAGATAAAATGTAAATCTGTTTACTTTAACTCCAGTTTCACGGTCAGTTGGAAGGCCTGGCTGCTGCAATCACCTGCATTTAAGCTGCCTTCACACCTGCAGCTTGTTTGCTTTGTTCCAATTCAGATGATAAAATGATACATCACTGCATTTTATCCTTGGGGTCGTTTTATGTTCACACGGCAATATTGTAACGCAGGCCAAAGCACACCATCAACGCAGACAGGTCCTTACACCATTACGTCACAGCCTCCAATTCCCTCTGCATAGGTAAACAAATGTCGTGCAGAGTGGCTGCATTTTGCAAGTCCAAGAAGTTTACCAATGTTGGCTAGTTGACCTAACCCAAAAAACTTGAACAGAGGAATGATGCCGTTTACTGTGAGGATGAACTGGACAAAATTCTCAGAATTAAACCAGTTTTTGAACCAGTAGATGTTGTCAAGGTTTGTTATGTTGCCAAAATAAGCGCCAGCTCTTCTGCTGGTGTTGAATTGGATGGAAATGTTGAATTTTTATGCTGATATGTTGATTCGCTATTACTACTGGACAACCCGTTCTGAGCAATCTCGGCTCACTTGTGATGTTTCACATCAGAGTGTGATTGCTGTGTTCACATATCTTGAAACGAAGCGGGCCAAGGGGGGAAACGCTCCCTGTTTTGAAACAACATCTTCAAACAATTCAGGTGTGGAAGCACCCAGATCTTACATTATCTCTGGTGACTTCTTTCACTAGCCATGTTTCCATTAAAGCCAATTTTGAAATATCGTATTAGAAATGGTTAATTAAAACAACAAAATCTGAAAAAACTTCCTCAGTTTAGAAAAAAAGGTTTTTACGCTCGCTCAAGGTGGTTTTTGCCTTTGTGGAAAAACAGTTAATGCGCAACATGGGAGATGAACAGCTGTGTTAAAATTAATTGTGACGTAGTGAATATTTGTCAGCTGTTTCCACTTCCCAAAAGAAGAAGTGTTAGAAGAAGCTGTTTCCGCCATCGTCCTGGATATTCCCAAAACGCACAACAACAAGATATAACATGGCCAGTAGTATGAAGGAACAAATTGCCCAATTGAAACCAAATTTTGAAAACCTCTTGCCATTTTTATCTCGTAGATGGCCAAGGCGACTTGCTTTGTTTCCGCTTTGTAAACTCTACTTCTTCCTCTACTCAGTTTATTACAGCCATGTGTAACGTTGCCTACACTGCCAGCCTTTGACCAAACAACGCTCTGCACCCTAGTTTATTCACCCCAAACCAGTTGCTGGAAATGCTTCTAATTTGCATTTTCCATTTAGCACGATTTCAAAAGTTCTCCTAAAATTCACCTCACAAATGATGGAAACACAGTTACTGTGTTATAGAGAAACTGCATTTTTAAAATTCAACACTGCTGACAATTATAATGGTAAATTTAGAAAAACCTCTTAAAAAATGGACCCACCCAGCAGCATTTGTTGCGCACCTCCTATCACACCCTCTCTCCACATCAGAGTGGTTCTTTCAAAGAGTAGAGATACTTTTAGCTGCTCTGCTGCTCCCTCTGTGCAGTCTGTTGCTTGTGACTGTGCAGCATGCAACAAAGATTTGCTATGCTTTCATACACCTTCCTCCACCCCAGCTGCCGAGCTTTTAAGTGCTGCAAAGTGAGCCACTCGATGATTGGCAGCTCGGGATCAGTGAAGTACATAACGGGAGATGTATTCAACACCTAAACCCTGTCATCCTGTCAAAATCAAAAAAATTGTCTAATTTAATACAAGTTACTCTGACTCAAATGTACCAGGCGGGGAGCAAAACCATGTGTACAGTTTTGTCTCTTTTTTTGTCTCTTAACACTTTTACACTGGATCAGAATCAGATTTTTTTTGGCTGGTTTCTGTTTTTTATTGCTCTCAAAGTCAAAACACAGGAAAACACATACAGCTGAAAATAAGGATGAAAAACACTGAATAAATAGAGGTGCAGTCTGGTAGAGAATAACAAATGGTCAGAACAGAATGTCAGGATGTGAGAGAATGAGATTAATACTGTTTTTACTGAGATTCATTTCTGCGGTTTGGCCACTGAACTTTAATACATAATATTAGGGAATAACATAAGCGTGTCTGCATAACACCAGTTTACGCAACATGATTTTATAATCATGAAAGAAAGAGAAAAGAAATCAGATTGAGTGTCTTTTGACATCAGTGTGGAGCATATTCTCCATATTAAACAGGTTAACAGCATCAGCGTGATGAATGCTTTCTTTTTTCTTACTTGTACAAAAATGAGTAATTTGAATTTAAATGCCTTCTGAAGCTGAACACCATAGTACTGTGGCAGTCCACTATGTAAAATAGAAATAAAACCCGAGGTCAATACATTTTTTAGGGACTTTTTTCTCTAAATTGCTGTTGCTTGTTGGCTACATCTGACGCACATTGGGGTCAAACAGGAGTGCAACACATTAGATTAGTCTCATTAGAAACTGAGGAAGATCTGAAATCACGTCTTTATATTTAAACAGTCTGGCTGAGCTTCAGAGTTTTATTTAATACATTTAACCTTTAGCAATTTTCAAAACTGTTTTCGCAAAGCTGCATTTAAAATGTTGTAGGCCTATATCCTTCTGAAGAAATGCGTGAGAGTGTCGCCGCCTCCCCTCCCAGATGATATTTCCAGTGTGCATGCGTGCATGAGGTGCATTAATTAACGTTATCAGAGCTCAAGAGTAGAAGACATACATATCTAATCTAATACATATGGAAGATCAACAGAAAATTCACCAGCAGTCATTTTGATGAACAATCAATCTTTAAAGTCAGTTTGAAGCCAAAATGACGAATGTTTGATGACTCCAGATTCTTAAATGTGAGAATTTGTTGGGGGTGACATGCATTAAAGGGCCACAGGGTGAAATCGAACCAGTGGCTGCTGCAGCAAGGACAGAGATTCTGTACATGGGGGTCCCACTCTACCAGCTGAGCTTGATGGGCATTTTTTACTACTTGCTGAAGTTTTAAAGACAAAACGAGTGAGCGATTCATTGAAAAATTATCAGTTGTTTTCTCAATAATGTGAAACAATTATTAGCCGCAGCCCGACAAAGGATTCAAAATCCAGATGGATTGATTTGTGCCGATAATGGTCAGGATGGCACTAATGTTCAGTCCATTACATAAGTCACATGCATTATGTGTACTGCTCCTCCTGAGCTTAATATTGTGGGATGAATTACACGGCATATAAGTGCATATTAGGGAAGCTGATCATTTTGTATTGTTTGTGCTGCGGGAACAAAGAGCCTGTCACAGGGCAAAGCAGAGGAACGGGAAAGTTTATCTTCCCTGGTAATTTCTTGACACATATATATTATACTCATTTAGAAAATCTTTCTTTCTTCTGTCTCAGGGAGGAGTTAGGGTTACTCTTCAAAGCACTTAAGCACACTAACTCCTCGATTAATGACCGGACAGAGTAAGATGGTTTCCAAGTCCACACAGGAAGATGAAGAGGGCAGACAGTTTGACTTCGGGTCACTTCTTCTCAGGGAAATTTAAATTTGAACAGATTGCACACAACTTGAATAGCAAATCTAAAGCCCCCATCTTCAAACTGAATTAACTGAAACATCTTGTATGCATAATGACCAAAAATTGCTACACTGCGATGGTAGTCCTCTCACTGAAAGTTGACGTAGGACAGAATAAATTGGTGATGATTTAAATTCTGAACAGTTGCGTCAAGCTGTGGACCACAGCGAGCTATTTTTGTCCTCATATCCATGTGCACTCCTCTGCACGTCAGCAGCTGAGCAGCATCAGTCAGATCGGTGCCAGTGCTCAACCTTTCAGTGCTCTGGGTCAGCATCCTGGAGATCTGCCAGAAATTCCAGCTCCTCAAGACCATATGGGGTCTGGTTCTCCTCACCACCTCCACTCTGCCCCTCCTGCACCCTCTCCTCTAGGGCTGCAAACTGACCCAACCTCTTGTACATCTTGTCTTATGAAAAGAAACACTACAGATTAGAGTCTTCGGACCGTAGGAGACAGAGAGAGAGAGAGAGAGAGGAGCATGATAGATGGATACTGCTGCACTTCCCCGTATAAAACCGTCAATATTTCACAGAAAAGAGATATTGAAGATTCACTGTATATTATTAGCTTGTGTCAGTAAAAGCTCTGGATTATGCAAGAAAACTGTTTATTATTTTGTGAAAGGAGGCTGTGGTTTCATACAGTGTTACAAAATAAGGTGTTACATACTGTAAGAAAATTAATTTAATAAGAATAATTAACCCAACCTTGAATTATTTGCTCTGTATACACTAGCACAACTTCTATTAATGTATAAATAATGATATATTAATACAAGAAAAAATAATATTTAAAAGACACATATGGTATAGGGCATTTATCATGTTTATTATCATCAAAACTGCAGCTTTCATTGACGTAACTGTATCATGTGCATTCCAGCTGATGATTTTCAGGATATATATGGACTTTCATACACACATGCAGCTCTGTCACCAGCCCAGAAAAACACTTAAAATGAACCCAGTTTAGAAAAATCCTTGTTGCAGCTGCAGATCTCACTGAAAACTCCTTTTGTATTTATTTGGCTCTTAATTGAATTTGGCACATTTGTGTGTTTCCTTTCATGTCCAATAGCACATTTATAAAAAAGTAAAACCCTTAGCCTGATGCGAGGACTCACAGGCTGCAGATTTCTTCAACCGTAATCCCACAGATACGGATCGACAGACTTCAGAGCAGCGTGAATCGAAAGAGTCTGAGCCACATTTTGTAAAGATTTTATCCACCTGATTTTACAACCCCGTCTCCTAGATTACATTAAGATAAGACTAATTTTGCAATAGCACAAATGTTTAAAGGAAACATTATGCAGTGGGGATTATGTTTTCTATTAATTTAGTGAACTGTTAGGGAAATATCGTGATGTATCTGGCATGTCAGAAGAGAGTTCATACTAAAAGTATCAGTAAAATGTTCACTGACATCATGTTTTATTTATTTTCCAACAACATATCCAAAGTTGCAATACAACATCTGATTGCAGTCATACAGAATTGAACTTTTTTTAAATGATTTTGTGCAAAAACTCAATCACAGATGGGGTCAAATGAAATTTCCATGGTTTGTTTATGTGCTGGAGCAAACATGCCTACATGGACTTGAGGGAAGAGGGAAGGGAACAGTTGCTGCTGTAAACCAGCAGCATCTACATAATCAGTGCTAACACCTTACATGGAACAAATATGATACACTGTTTATCTGATATGATGCTGGACTGATGTTATAAGCATAGCTTGAAGCTTGTATGGACCATCTTCGTGGTAGGTGTCAAACTCATCTTCATCTGATGCACAACAACATCAATAAAAATGACTTTTTCGTGCATATAATGAGTTCTATTTTGAATTCAGTTCCCTGATGGAGTGATGTTCAGTCCATTCGCCATTTGTGGTAATGTCAGTGTAAATGTGTGAATGTGCTCTGAGGGAAATTTTGGAGCAACCTGTCTGTTAAATCCTGGTGGAGGAGAAGCGGGGGGGGGAGTCCCCTCTCTGGTTGAAGCATGGCGGGCAGGGGCAGCTGCAGGACTGACCCTGCCAAGGACAGAGAGCTTCCAATGCCTGTTCAATGCCGTAAAATGGCTCATTGAACAGCTAAATGGAGTCATTATGACGAGTAATTAAAAGAATACCACTGAAGACTCCCAAACTCGTCTTTTCTCCTGGTTCCGCCGTTTTTTGTGTCGTCACGGGCCTTTGCTAAAAGGCAGCTGCTTCAGGCCACTTAAACTATCACCCCTTTCACTGGGATGCAAATAGCAGCCCGAGCAGCTAATTGAATTGCATTATCTATTGTCCTCTCATTTACTGGAAATCTAGCCATTTTGCAGATTTCCATTACAGATTGTGGGAGATTGAATTTTGTGCTTTTTCGTCGCTTACAGCATGTCACACACTTTGAATCACAGGGGATGGGAACGCCGAATTGTTTCATT
>JAQFJA010000009.1:7123586-7135095 GCA_029874485.1 Naso brachycentron | reverse complement strand
TTAAGTCAAGTTACACTTATGGCTTGATTAGAGCCTTTTAATTGGACTAATGTCCTTGTTCGATTACTGGGGGAGAATGTTTTTATTGACGGAAAGTGTGTCAGACTCCGTCACAGTAGATGGCGACATATACCCCATTTAGGTGGTTGCTATCAGACTTTCTTCTGCTTGGCCTAACATGCTACACACAAGTTAGCAAGCAGCTAGCAGATTCCATGTTGAACATTAAAAACATGGACAACTTACAGCACTGAACACTTCATATCTACACTTTACTCTCAGTACAGATGAGATGCATGCTATCCCTCATGCCTATGATATTTTTGTTTTCTTCCTGGCATCTTCTACAAATTTATATTTGTTATAGTTCTGGCTTAAAGAATTCACACGGACCATTAATCATGTGCAGAGCGCTGTGGCAGATTCAAGACCACTTGAGGCACTGGGGATGTACATCGATACACCGATGTATCAATGCATTGATTTATATTTCTATGATGCAACAACATCGATAGGTAAACGGCAAATCGTACTTGTTTAAATCTAAAATCCTTTTTTAAAGCCAAAATCGATTGTATTGATTCTAAGAATTTGTGCCTTGTATTTAGCACATCAGACATTATGTGGATGTATTTTTCGCAGTTAGAATGGAAAAAAGCTGTAAACAATACTCTATGTCATTCTTCGACATTCTGGGCATGCTGATTGTATCAGCAGTGTCACTTCAGAAAATGGTGGATCATGGCAGGGAAGCATGAGGAAAACAGAGAACAAGTGATTCTCTGTCTGCATTTGCAGTCCACACAGAGCCCAGATCGTTCCTCTATGATATCGCTCACCATTTATTGTAATACACATCATATTGTTGTTAAAACGTATCCTTACACCCCTAATATATACAAAGAGTAAATTGATCCCCAACCGCATTAAGTGTGCTTGTCTGACTTTGAGAAATTTGATTCCAGCTGGACTAAAATGTTTAAATGTATTTTTACAGTTTAGTTTTGGTCGGCCTTGACCAATAAATCGACTTTTTCTAACATCATGTAAATCTACTGACTAACAAACATGTTACGATTCAATCTAAAAGTCCTGGATGTCTCTGTGGTCATTATGTGCCATTTTGTGGCTGTTTTGTTTCTCTTTGTGGTCATTTTGCATTTCTTTGTAATTTTTTTTTATTTTCATGTTTTATCTTTTAATGGTCATTTTGCATTCTTTGTAATTGCTCTGGTTTCTTTTGTAGACATTTGCATCGCTGTCATTTTTTGGCATCATTTTGTGGTTTTCTTGTATCTCTTTGTGGGAAGAAAATGGGAGGAAATCACAAACTGCAAACAAAAAATGATGCCCTTTAAAGAACAATATACTATATTTTATATTTTCTAACATATTAAATGAACAAATTCTTGAAACACCATATAGTTATAACATTTAAGTTATTGAACATTTCATACTCTATATTTTGGATTAAAGTCTGTCTTTGTTAGGGCAACAGAAACACCTTTGGAAGGATAAACTGTGGAAAAAAAAACAAGTGATAATTTGGAGTGAACCTCCTCTGCATACTATTTAACAACAACACCCCTGCTGCATAGAGAATGAGATGCATCAGACCAGGGAATGGTGTGTTAGTATGCATTGTGACTGAAATTAAGCTTTGTTCTTCATCTTCCATCCTTGGCATTCAAGGAAACCTGAAATTTACAGAAATAACTCCTGTAGGTGGCCATGCATAAATTCATTACTTCTAGTGAAGCGCTACAGAGATCCCATCACGTCATGTTTTGTGGAAGGAAAAGGGCTCTTTCAAAACACAAGTTAAAAAATGAATGATGCTAATGTGAAATCACAGCAGAAAAACACTTTGAGCTTTTGGCTTTTTTTGATTGATACTGGGACAAAAGTCAAGTTTCACAGTGAGAGAGTTTGTTTTGTTTCATCTCTCTGTGTGTGAGCCTCGCTAGTGTTTGTATGTTCTCAGCGAGCCTGATCACGTGTCCTGCGGCTGCTCAGCTTTCCTGCCACAGTCCAAATACATGCAGGTCGGGTGAAGGAAACTCTAAACTGCCAGTGGGTGTGAATGTGAGTGTGAATGTGTTTGTCTGTCTGTATGCATTGGCCCTTGGGATAGACTGGCAACCTCGCCAGCGTTGTGCCTCTCCTCTCGCCAAATGCATGCTGGGATAGGCTCTAACCTTCCATGGCCATGAGTGAAATCAGTGGCTGCGAATGGATGGAAGGTGTGAGCAATCAAATTTCTGTAAATGCTTTAGCTACAGTGACTACACTGTGAAGATCGCACACTGATGAATTCATAACATTTGCCATTTAACATGAATTTCTTTTTTTCATCATAAAAGTCCTGTATTGAAAAATCTCAATATTGATTTTCCTTCCCCCAAGGCTGAAAAAGCTTTCATGCCACTTTTATTTTCATAACAAAAACAAGAGTGACAAAAATGGTGCTAGTTCAAAATAAGATCCACTTGCCTCCTAAAGTGTTTTGACCTCTGCAGCTTTGCATCTACAGCTCTGTGTTAAAACTGGCTACT
Source organism: Naso brachycentron (assembly GCA_029874485.1). Classification (NCBI taxonomy): domain Eukaryota; kingdom Metazoa; phylum Chordata; class Actinopteri; order Acanthuriformes; family Acanthuridae; genus Naso; species Naso brachycentron. Next base: position 7,132,540 of record JAQFJA010000009.1, on the reverse strand, counting down.
CCTGTATACCAAAAAAGCTCCTCTAGCCGGCAAGATTCACTTTGTGTAAATAAATCATAAGTACAGAATCAACCTTGATGGAGACGCTTACAGAGTTACCAAAAGTTGTCAGTGTTAAAAATACTGATGCTATTTGCAGAGATATTTCTCAGCCAAACAGTATTTTTGCCATGTTTAGCTGATCAGTTTGGGGGAAGAGTTTCACATTTATTTTTCTTGTACTTATGCAGCCGTATTAAAAGAAATGCAATATAATAATATAATGTTAGTGTTAGCAGCTGCAGGCGAAACATTTCTTGAGAATACGTGATGCTAATAAGTCAACAACAATCTCTGTAAACATATGCAACACATTATTGGATCACTGCTTTTCCCTCTTAAAGAGTAACTAAACCCCAAAACCACTTTTTTCAGCTTAAAACCGATTTATGTGGAACTTAAGTGGTGTTGGTGATAGCCTCAGATTCAAAACTCCACATTTTAGTGCAAAGTAGGCAATGTGAATTTTACACATTTTGATACGTCACCAACCTCCACCCCGTTGCACACCAACTCCCTGCCCCGCCTCCTTCATGAGGAGAATTAGTTACAAACAGATAGAGCGTCTAAGTCACGCCCCTTCCGATTAACTCCACTGGACCTTTGTGTGGAAAAAATATGAACAGCAGTCAAGGGGGAAAGGAAAATTATTTTTTGGTCCTGTTTGACTTGTGCCCTGAATTATGCACATGTCTTACACGAGACTGTAGTTCACTGGGCGGTCTCACAAAAACGTTGTTTTATTTTATTGTTTGATGACAAAATTCAACGTTCTTTACATGAAGAATTATGTTTGAAAGTGTAAACCATCATAGGTGTAATTCAGAGCACAAGCCAAATGGAGTCAAAAAATAATTTGTTCCTCTTAATTGACTACCATTCATATTTTTTCCGAATTAAGAACCCATGGACCAGAGTAGAGGGGTGTGACTTAGGCACTCTATTGAGCACAGCGACTGAGTAGTTCGATTGTACTGTTAGCATAGATTATTGAGGTAAAAATGTGATAATTGTGTGCACGTTGCATTTAGTAAGTTTGTTAGTGATTTAGACAGATTATTGCATGATCCATCCGTGGCACACCAACCAAACATTTGAAAACAAACACCAACAAACTCAGATGTGTATTTGGTGTGCCATGGCTGTCTGCGTTTGTCCTGGAATGTTTGGAGTTATTTGGTCAGATTCAACATGTTCACTCTTTGTCTGTTTGGTCCGACTACCTTGCTTTCAGTCGCATATCCATAGCAACATCGCTCTTGCATGCGCAGTATTAGAAGTAACGATAAAGTACAAGCTGTACAAACTTTTGAAGGCATATAATAGCAGAAATGGCTTCATTTTGGACCACAGAGAGAGGGAAACTATCTGTGCAGCTGTGTTGAGCTAGCCCTGCCTCCCAGCACTGCCCAAGCTGATACTTCAGCCAAAACTCTGGAGGTTTAGTTACTCTTTAAATTTTAAAATATGGCTCAGTGGGAAAAGGATGGATGTAAATATTAAATAATAGAGAGCTTTTAGAAAAGATCTTGCTCTTATATTAATATTTTATTTGTATATATATTCTTTTGAATATATATGTTCTGATTAAGCTCTGCACTGACTTAGACTTAGATTCTTTCCTGTTGAAAACACATATTGTTTTACCTCCATTTTCTCTTTTTGTGAAATATGCTGTTTAGTGAAATGTGTATTGAATTTTCTAAACTGTTGTGTCCTTTGAAATATCATTGTGTTTTCTGTGATGCTGGTTGTTATTGGCTTTTGTGCAGTGCTGTTGTGTTTTGTGCCTCAGGGTCACCATACAATTAGTGCTCATATTGCGACTTCAGCTACAATGCACACAGTTAATATTGTTCAAAGCATTCCTTTCTAAACATCACTGGACAGTTACTAATAACTTTCATTATTACTCAATTCAATTTCGGTATTAAAGTTCAAATTTCCTGCTGGATCACTGACGTGGAATACTGGGACACCAAAATGTCACACAGCCACAACAAATACTGTGAGTTGCTTTCACGGCTGCAGGTGTTTGAGAAAAGGTTGGTGGTGAGAAAATAAACAAGTTCAGTTAATGACAAACATCACTTCTTTCAGCAGTTAAGTCACGTAAATAAGAGAGTAAGAATAACAATCTAAACACTAAAGCTATTCAATGTCATCGGTTCCAGGGTAGCAGGATGTGATTAAGACAATTAGATCCACCTGTTCTCCGCTGTCCCCCTGTGCTCCCAATGTTCTAAACCAAACCATACTCCGCAATCAGAGGCTGGAGGCAACACAGTCTATAACTGACTTTCATTTGAGGAGCTTCTGCCCTCCTGGTTCTGTGCCCCAGTCCTCTTGAATAATCCCTCCTTTATTTCCTCTTGGTTTTTCAGGCCAATCTACTGTTGATAGGCAACTGAGTGAGTGGGTCAGATATCCAGCTGCAGTGGGATACATTCACTGAGAGCATGCCAGTATTGCTTTATTGTAAAGTAGTGCAGACAGCATAGTGTGTCCGACTCCAGTGATTGATCTTGATTTGCCTTCTGTTCAGAAACAGCTGGATAGAGCGGAGAGAGCAGTCAGGGGAGAGCCGCAGGGAGGACGACCGAGTCGAGAAAAAATCTGCATTATTCCATTTTTGCCCTGAAAACAAACAGATGGATTTAGCTGAGGACACTCATGGTCCCCAGAGGATGGGTTTTTTTTGTTTTGTTTTGGGGTTTTTTTGGTAGTCCACCATCTGAATCCTTCACTTGCCTTAAGATTTACTGAGCTCATTCAAAGTACAATTTGGAAAAAACTCCTCTTCCATCACGACCATTAGGACATATTCAAGGTTTCATGGGCACATTCATGTAGTGTTCAAATAATAAAGCCATTAATTGATTAGTCCAAGCAAAGTTAATCCCAAATAATTTTGATAATTAATTATTTATGCCGTTTATCAAGCAAAAAACTTTAAATTTACTCCTTCCAGCCTCTAAAATGGGTTAGGGTTAGCTGTTTTTCTTTGGATTTTGTTGGTTTGTCTGAACAAAAAATATTTTAAGATATAGCTTGAACTCTGGAAATGTGTGATGGCTATTTATGATTGGACAGCTAATTGGTAAAATATTCAAAAAGGTAATCAGTGACAAATTTAATGTCATTTACAGCCCTGCAATCCTGCTCCCAGAAGAACTGACATTGTTTAGATTTGTTCATCTGTGTACTTTTTCCTGCCACCATTTGGACAAACTTCCACATTTCTAGCTCTTATAAAAGGAGCTACGGTAACACCTTAGATTTTCTAAGACCACCAGGGAATTTGGTGATCATCAATCCTGTATAAATCCTGTTACTGCTGTATTTCCCAGAGTAATGTCATTTTACAGCAACAATCAACAAAGCAATCAGAAAGTCTGTGGTTGAACCTTTTCTTGAGACAGAGTTTGTCAAGGATGTGTGTACACAATAGACGTGTGTGTGCGTGTGTTTGAGGCAATATGACTGAGGACCCAAACGCAAACGCTGAGGCAAAACTAGCAGAAAAAAAAATTGCTAAACTAATGTGATGTGAAACAGGCTTACAATCAGGCACTAGAAGGTCTGTAAAGCTCCTCAGAAATGCATGGGCCTGAGGGAAGTCACAAGTGGCTCTGAAGCAGGGCCAGAAGGGCATTATGAGTATAATAAAAATAACTAAGGCCGTTCTCATCACAGCATCATCCACAGAAGGTGAAGAATGAGCACCTCATCCACAAAGCCCTCTTCTCCTGCCACCATTCTCCTGGTCAGTTCTGAGCACATATTTGGTCTGTGTACATATGAAAACTCCTTCACAGTAGCTGCACTCAGGAAAGCAGAGAGCAGGTCACAGATTTTACCACAAATTGCTTTGACGACAGGTTTTTACATATTTTCCAGAGGCTAATTTGTCCTGTTCAGCCAAGTTTGTTTACTCTGCAATTAGCCATTTTCTGTAATGTTACAAATTATGAAATCAAACAGTACATCAGACACGTAGCAAAGAATCACTTCCCACATATTTTTATGTTTTTGTCACAGGAAGAGCTATGGTCTGATCTCCTCCAGGGTGAAAGATGGTCCAATTGTTCATATATTTATTAAAAATCTCTGTTGCCATGGTTATCATAATCCATCATTTTAAATAGCATGTCAGATGTTCCCAACAGTCCTTGAATGTCACAATCATTGTATGAGAATGTGTCGGGCCTGAAATCTTCCCCTTAGGGTTGTTTGGAAAATAATGGGGAAAAAATGAGTAAAGCTCCAATTGAAGATAATTAGCTGATAATTGTAAACATTTAAAATGACAAACATAAACAGTTGAAAGTTTCATATAGGATTCATTGTGTGTTTTGAACATAAACAGTCATTGATGAGGTGCAAAGGAACATTGTCCTTGCTAGATTTGATTTCTTTACTCATTATGCGACTCAAAAACAGGTGACATATGCTTATTAGTAAAGCAAATGAAGAACAGTGGATAAATTGTCTGGAGTCATTACAATCAAAGCCACTCTGTTTTCCCCAGAGAGAACCTGATTAAAGACGTAACATCATAAAAGATACTTGTTCTACCTCTTGTGCCATCCAACCTAATCAGAAGTGATACTTAGTGACGATTGTTTGCCAGTCTGTGCACAGTTTTAACCTTGACTCAGTTTTAAAAAAAATACACTGATGCACCCCACCCTCCCCAATGTTAAACTTTGGCATTCACACATCATACAGACAGTAAAGTAAGGCAAACAATGACATTCTTTAATAATGCTGAAATACACTGAGCTTTTGCAAGTTTCAGTAAATACCTGGCTCTTATTTTAAATATAGTAACAAAAAAAGCCTATTCTATGAATCAAAAATTAAACACAGACGCATAAATTATTTAAAAATTATCTAACAGTGTATTACAATTGCCCTCACATGTTATCAGGATGACAGTGGTCTACACTCAACTGGTACAAAGTGGGAAAAAGGTGGTAACACTCTTCACACATGTCCAATCTGTAACAGAACAGACCGAGACAAACACACTTCCTGTCTTTGAGCAAGAGGCTGAAAACAACAGCTCTGACTTACACATCTGTGTACTGAAAGCAAACTAACACAAACATGAGCAGAGCCTGCAAACTTTAAACAGGATCATTTCTGTGTTCAGCATAATCAAAAAACACATTTCTTTACCCCTATTCACCACAACTGTTTACAGCAATTACTGGGAGCAACTAGCATAGGGGATGATATGTGTGTGCCATAATATCTGAAATCTAAAACCATTAAGCAGAGGTACAGATCAAACACTGTGCTGCATTTTAACAAGAAGCACCAGACAGTGCATCATGGCCAGTATAAAGCAAGCACAGCTCTGGTGGCACTAATTAACAATAATGACACAGAGAGTTGGGACCTCTGCTAATATGATGTGCAGTTATTGACTAAATCCTCCTTATTAATGTCAACTCTGTCCAAAACAGAGCTGAGCAAAACTAATTTACCTTTAATTAATTGTTCAGGTCAGAGTGTCAATCACTAAGTAACTTTCTTTTTGACAGCTTTGTTGCCCCTTTCCGCTCTTTGAACAGAACAGAACAGGTTCATATTTTGGCTCCTGGTAAAAGCCTGTAAAGAAAAAGTGTAGGACTGAGGTCTAAAACGTGGTGACTAACGGTAAATGGACTGTATTTATATTTATATAGCGCTTTTCCAGTCTTTCCACAACTCAAAGTGCTTTTTACAACACAAGTCCGCACTCACATATTCTCACACTAACGACAAGGTGGCTACTCTACAAAGAGCCAGCCTGCTCATCATGAACTCACACACACATTCACACACAAATGGCGCAGCCATCAGGAGCAGTGTGAGGTTCAGTATCTTGCCCCTTCGACACTTACTGTGTGCTCACACCAAAAGCTGCATGAGGGTCAGAGGCAGCCGGCTGTCATTCATTTTTAATGTACGCTCGTGACAAAGGGCGTCCGGCGCCTCGGCTGCAGCGAGCAGCGCGATGGCAGCGACCTGAGCGACCACAGCCGTCGATTCAAAATTAACAAATTAGCAGGAGCAACGCCAAAGCAGCAGCCAATTGCAGATTGGGATGTGATTGTCTTTGCATGGCATGGAAAGTTCCTAGCAAACAGAAGTTCTTTTTGATCCTCCACAACTGAAGAGAAACTAAAAATTGCGGTCTCCGGTTTCCCGGAGCTGTATCATGCGTCACTGCTCTGTCTGCCGTGACACAGACGCCTGGCAGGAAGAGGCAGAAATGTCAGGATATCTGGTGAGTGATTAGGCTTCTACGCAGTGTAAATCCATACAAACAAATGCCAACCATGTGCCAGTTAAGCAAGGTAAATCAATATGTTCACATATTGCTTTTAACAATTAATACAGTAGATAATGATGATCACAGGCAAAGGTGATGTCTGCAGCACTGCTTGAATGTCCTGCCCCCTGCCAGCGACTGCTAGAGGGGCCGGCAGTGCTGGGCTTGGTGATGCCAGCAACCAGGACCAGGCGTATTTTTGAAGCTTTTGGTGTGAGCGCACACTTACACTACGACATGTAGACTGGAGGATCTGGAGATCGAACCACCGACCTTGTGATTGGTAGATGACCCGCTCTGCCTACTGAGCTACAGTCTCCCCTATGTGATGCTCTTACAGTGCTTTGAAATCGTTTGAAAATAACCTGCGTAAAATGTGTAAATTCCTTCGTCCAATGCACTTTTCCTCTTGAGCAGGTACAAATGCAATGTTCAAAATGCATTTTTAACATTAACGTCAGCACAGCAAAAGAAAAACTGACTTTGAGGTAATATTTGCAGAATACCAAACTTCTGAGAAACTTCCATTTTCTAACTGCTGTGAATGCACCTAAAAGATATTAGGTAAATACATCTCAGATCAAAGCCTCAAGGGCTGCAGTAAAAAGAACTGAAAATGTCTGTGGTGAATAAAAAAATCATTTCTATCCTCTGAGATGGGTAAAAAAAACTCAACACTGTTATTATTCTTATAGGGTCACATCCCATTTCAGATCTTGTAAATTTCATTACACTTTCATTCCATGAATACTCGATTCTGAATGACATGAGGATGAATGATGATTAATTTCAGATAACAGCTTATAGCTCCGCTGCAGTTGTCTTATCACTGTTTTATATTAGTGCAGCACTATGATGCAAGCATGCAGTGAAGCCATCACACACATGACCAGCATGTATGAACCCTCAGAAACAGTTACAGTACATACCTTCAGTGTTTCCTCTCGGTTTATTCAGCAGCAGTGCCCCTAAGCTGCAAATTTATGAGCACCGCTGCTAAAATTTCACACGATCATAAATATCGTGTGCCCTCGTATTTCACCGAGTGCTTAGCCCCTCCACACCCACAGAGGAGCTGAGGAGAGACGGGTAAAATGCACTTTAACTGTCTCTCCTCTGCTCAGCTGTGACATTATCTTCAAGATAAGCTGCAACATCAGTAAGAGGTTTGGAAGTGAACAATGTAACATTTTCATTTAGTGTTTTGTTCCGTTCGGTGCTGGTTACAAACAGACTCAGTAAACAACAAGTGCACTCATGATGGATTTAGTGTTTTGGTGTTTTTAGCTGAGCTGGACGGGACAATTTTTTGTTACAGCAGGTCGATGATGCTGTTTTGCCCTCACTGTTCTAAAAGACATTTGTGGAAAGTGAAGAAATGAAGACATTATGGTTACTTAAGGCAATTTGGCCCTTGTGTGCACTTATCGACTTTTACATTATTAACAAAATTGTTGTGTCCTGTATTGTCTGAAGACATGGTGTAGTGCTGGCATTGTGTCATCCGTTTTTAAAGCCTCTACTAAAGCATGACTGATGCAAAGCTGCAAACATTCTCAAACTATTTGATAATTCAACAAACCAACAACCTCAGCACTTTCTATCTTTAGAGCAAAATGACAGATTTCAGCAACTGTAAGTCTTCCATCACAAATAACAAATTAAGGAAAGATGCCACATATTACGGATGTTCAGGATAATAGCAGGAAAGTTTTCAGAACTATTCCTTTTTGATGTAACCATTAAAGTCGTCAGCAAAGATTTGCAACAATCATTATAAAAATGATTAAAATAAAATAAACTATGAGGCACCAACTATCAAACTAAAATACTACATTGACCTGATCAGAAATTGCTTGTCATAAAATATGCTGAAAATGAAATTGCTACAATATCTGAAATATTTTTAAAACAGACAAATGGTCTTTGCAAGTAGTAAAAATCATATGTTTCCCACAAATGAAATTTTAATTGTGGCAGAGGTTGTTCCAGGGGAATGGGGGTGGGTCTCAGTCAACACGTAACGTGAAAAAAAAATTAAAATTAACCTTAACGCTTGTCCTTTAACATGCGTAGTCAATACTGACAACAGCTGAGTGACCAAAAAAAAGTCACGGGCAGATGCTCAGTGCGAGCGTAGCCATTAGCTGCATTAGCTGTACTGTTAGCGCAGTGCTATGATGCAAAAAGGCAGTTAAGTCTTCTACTTTTAAGGATGCAGCTGGCTTAACGACTTCGCTCGTGCTGAGCTGCTGCTACCAACTTACTGTCAACACACATAAACACATTCACTTCGTCTTTTATTCTAACTCTCTTTAATTTAGTGGCTAATGTTACATGACATCCAAAGTCCCATTTACTTCTTGTCTCTGAGACAACAGGAAGCTCCTCTTCTTCGTTGCTTTTATTGACGGACTAAAATGCACATTACCACCCACTGTGTTGGCGTATTTAAGGCCATGCTATTCACTGGTGCAATGTCTGAGTGCCTAAGTCATGCCCCTCTGCTTCCAGCCATGGGACCTTAATTTAGAAAAAAAATGAATGGTAGTCAATGGAGAGGAACAAATTATTTTTTTTCTATTGGTTT
>JAQFJA010000009.1:7043485-7059394 GCA_029874485.1 Naso brachycentron | reverse complement strand
CGTGATGCACCCTGGAACATGTAGGTATTTCAAGAATGTCTGTTTGAGTGGGACAAACTCAGAAAACTCAGCTTTCTCTGTCAGTATAGCACAAACTGAGGAATTTATTGTTTCAATTGACTGCAGTTACCATCAACAGTGATTGGACATCCACATGAACCGTGGGGGAGTTCTCCTTTACTACACAGTTGACACAGTTGCTACAAACACAGTTGAAGCTCTCATGTTGTCACCACAAAATGGCTATAAAATGTCCTTACTGTTGTCAACACACCAGGTTAAAACTGTCGACATGGCAATGGCAGTGCACGCGTATGTGGACCCTTCACACTCGTTACATTTTTCCCTTATTATCTATTATATTTTCAGCTTTATTACTGAAGCACTGACAAAGGAGGCGTCAGGGTTTGAATAAAGAACAGCAGAGTTTTGAGACATTCATTGCCCACAGCTCCTTCTGACCACTGAGCCAGACCAGTCGGACTGCGTCCTGGAGAGCCCGATTGATGGAAAGGACGGAGAGCTGGGATAAGAGCCATTAGCCCAGCTTGGCTGCTCCTGGCTTATGTCTGGTCTGGGAAAATAGAATGGATAAAATGGGGCTCTTTTAGGCCAACTAACAGAAAACCAGAGACTATTGTGGTTACATCTTTACAAAAACCTGTCTCCACCGCGTATTATAAATATGTGTATGCCACTGATACTAAAAATTCACACTATTTTGAAATTGTAGGTCAACGAGCAATCTTTAAAAATCACATAAATGTTCAAAATCACAGTTAATATTGACCAAAACTCTAAGTTTATTTCAATCCTCTTACATAAAGACAATAAAATGTTTTTCTTCTACATTCATCAACCTCCTGCTGCTCTGAGAGACTGTTAGCTGCCGTCGTGCCGAACGTGTTCCTCTCCTGCTGTTAAGATGACAACTCCCCCAACAGGTGAAGTTTTGCACCTTCCAGGAATGAGACAAGCCAACCATAACAACCAGAGGAGCTCTGTGGGATCACGCAGACAGCTTGTCCGATCTGTTTCCCATTCTGCTGGAGAAAAACAAAACCCAACACATCGCCTCTGGCTGTACAGCCGGCGCTCCATATAGTGCTGACATGAACCCATGGGGCACCCGCTGCACCACCATGTCAAGCTCTGCCTTCAGCATCTTTAGAAAGATTAATGAGCAAGTACAAGACCAAAAGACTCCCCTGCTTCCTCTCTCACTTCCAAAGTAATCCGAGGGGGTTTCAGTCCTTACCTGGGATGCTAAGTGGGTGAATTTTTACTTCAAAGTCTCTGGTTTTGATAAACATGCTTCTTCTCTCACTTTCTAAGTAATCCGAGGGGAGTTCAGTCCTCACTAGGGAAGCTAAGTGGGTGAATTTTACTTCAAAGTCTTGGTTTTGATAAATATTCTTATTTTAAATAAATCCAGCTGAAATGGCGGTGACACAAGTGTAGTTTTGCACCAACAACTGTTAAATTTTCAACTTAAATGGGAGAATGTTTGTTATCTGAGGGAAAATGTGTATTTGTGAGTCAATAAAGAGAGGGAGTTTTTTTTTCTAATTCATTGGACATTTTCGTGTCTTTTTTTCAAATCAGTCTTTTTAACATTTTGTCTCAGTTGGAATTCAGATGATGTAAGCTCCTCTGTCCAACATGTAAACAGAGACAAAAAGTAAGATGTCATATAATTAGCCCTCGCACCATCTGTCTTCTGCCCAGTTTTCATTCCCATTTGTGTTTTCCCATTTTTCCATCCACCAGCAAGCAGATCGGCCCCACGATTCCCACCAGGCTGCTCTCCACCTGTCCCTTGACAAGTTAATTAAATGTAAAAGAAAACAAGAATCCAATTAAAACTTAGATTCCATATTGCTGCTCCTGGCATGGAAAGCACTTGCATGGAGTTCTCCTCTTGCTGCCTCTAATATAAAAAGTAAATTGGTTTCTTTTACATTAAAGCAAGAAAAATGTCCCACAACCATTAAACACAGAGGAACCGCAGAGATGTAAACATAGAAGTGAAAGTGGTATCACTGCAGCCATGTCAACTCAAGTCAAGATTATTTCATAGCCCAAAATCACAAACAATGTCTCAGCGGACCAGCAACACTGGAGTGTCACGATGGCTTTGGGGTTTAAAGACACTGACTATGTGATCGCAACATCTCCAGCTTGAATCTGACCGAAGGCCTTCGTTGCATCACATTCCTTCTCTCATTTCCTGTCACCTCTCCACCATCCACTATCAAAATGGAGGAGAGATCACTTTTAAAAAGTCACAACCTCAACCCATCCCAAATTAAGAAAAACTTATGATATAAATAATTCTCTATTACATTTGTCTGAAATGTTTTTATTTATACTTTTACTACTGAATACATAATCCATAGAGATGTAACAGCTGTGTCGGCACTGCAGCTCTGTAATATCTAAGGTTTAGATAAACCATAAACATGTTCATAGGTGATGTTTTTATACTGACTGTGTACTGCAATAATCACATTTACCCATTAACCATGCTTTCTACTAGATCTCCTACTTCTCTTTCTGCTTTCAGGCTGTGGCTGCATGCATGTGAGACAAAAAGATCCCAAAGTTTGTAGGAAGCTAGCGTAAAGCATCTGCTCATCCTCATGTCTGGATTTCCACTAAAGGTTTTGTTTTCACCAAACTGCTCCGAATGATAATGTGGTTGGCAGAGAGCCCAGGAGGTTTCCATCTCTTATCTTAGACACATTTATAGACACTCATATACATACACAGCTGCATTCTGTCCAACAGATAAGCTACATTTATCCCAGCTAATGTGGAATCAGGCATCTGTCCGCTTTCAAAGAAATTAACACATGCACATACACACAACCCATCTATATATAAACTTGTGGAAGTTCTTTGTTCTTTGCAGTTCTGTGTTGTACTTGTGCACAGGTATGAGAGAACCAGCCTGAACTAAGACTCAACTTTTGCCCGTGATTGGACTTTTTCTGATTAGTGGCTCTTGATCATCAAGAATTGTCTGATGTTTCTATCCATCCATCCATCCAGCCAGCCAGCCAGCCAGCATCAACTGCTTATCCTGGGGCGGGTTGTGGAGGCAGCAGTTTCAGCAGGGGGGTCTTACCTTTCACTGGCCACATTAAGGAGCTTTGACTGGGGGATCCCAAGATGTTCCCAGGTCAGAGGTCCACCTGAACCTGGGTCTGCCTCAGGGCCTAATCCAAGCTGAACGTGCCTGGAACACGACCAGATGGCGTCTTTACCAGATGCCCGAATCACCTTAAATGGCTCTTTTCAACACAAAGGAGCAGCAGCTCTACTCCAAGTCCCTCACGGATGATTGAACTCCTCACCTTATCCACAAGGGAGACACCAGCCATCTCCTTGAGGCGCATTCTTTTGGTCATGACATCACCTGATGTTTCCCTGAAGATTTACTAACACAGACTGCGCCACTGTTAAATCATCATCATCAATTATCATTATCATCATCCCCCATGGTTTCTATGAGAACAAAGAAGAGGAATTACTGAGGTGAAATGCAGGCGTTGATAAACTAACTGTCTGAGAAACTGGGAGCAACCAGGAGGGACCTACGCCAGAGTTCAGTCAGGGAGGGCGCCCTGCTGTGGGGCGAGTTAATGAACCACTCAGCCACTGTGCAAACCTGCAAGAGAGGACAGATGAGAAAAAGAGGTTTGGAGGGGGAGCGTCGTGAGAACTTGAGACAAACACAAGAGAAAGGGTAAGACCATGTTTAGACAAGAGCAGCCCTACCAAAAATGAAAAGGTCCTTCCTTTGCGTCTGAAAAAAGCTGCGTTTGCATGAACACCGAAAAGCGCTGTAGTGTGCATGCCAGGCTGGTAGTCAGCTATGTTAAGTTTGTGATGATAATCAAGCAGCCAAACCTCCTGTCGCCTCTAAGCAGCCATCGAAGAAATTCTTCTAAAATTGTTCTATGAACACTCAAGTTTGCCTCAATAGACTGTCGTTATATCAACCTGGCTTTGGGTGCACTGTGGAGGTTTAATCAGAGTTTGGTAGTAGCTAGAACAGACTGCTTTGACTTGCACTAGCATTAGCATTAGCATTAGCATTAGCATTAGCGTAGTCACCGCTATCACAGGCTTTGCAGTTTGCCAGTTTGCACGGCCAGAAAGAAGGTTGCAGTTCCGAAAGACAACACTCGGGGCGCCTGGTGGCTCAGTCGGTAGAGCAGGCGCCCCATATACAGAGGCTATGTCCTCGCGCAGCGGACCCGGGTTTGATTCCACCTGTGGCCCTTTGCTGCATGTCATTCTCCCTCTCTCTGCCCTGTTTCTGCCCTCTTCAGCTGTCTGTCAGCTGTATATAAAGGCACAAAAGCCCCCCCCAAAAAAATATCTTCAAAAGACAACACTCTGGAACCCAGTTTCAAGCGTTCGTGGTTTCAGAGGCATCAGCATCAGCTTTGTCATGTAAAAGGAAGACTGAACCGCAACAAAAACATGTTGTTTGATGTAAACTGCTCCTAAGACTCGCCTATAGGTCTGCACAGGTGATTAAGTTAATGAGGCTCAGGTGTGTTAAATTAGTGAGGGGGAGAGGTGTGGTCCTGTTCCTGAACTTTAGTTACATTGTCATCATTCATTCATTCATTTCCAGTTGAGAAGATTTAAATACAGTGTTTGCATCACTTTCCACCATGTTTTACTATCTTTATGTATTAATTTTTGATGCCTCGTGATTTAAGTTTATATCGTCATACAAATTGGTACAATGTCCTTATGTTGACATAGGAGAGGATGATGTAATTTGCAATTTGTTTGAAAGTTATTGGAGGGAGAGTTTTCTTGAAGTGTCAACGGCAGCTGGTTGGGGTCATAATATTTACATGCAGGGGCTGAAGAGTTGCAGGGAGGGAGGGCAGCAGGTAATCCTTCAAATTCTCTCACCCGATCCACCCGTTTCTCAAAGTTACCAGCAGCTGCTTAAATGAAGCATTCATCTCATTTGAACTTAATTCTCCCTCAAATCGGAAGTCACTTCAGTTCTTCATCAACCACGAGCCAACAACCAGTTTGTTCTGAGAAGGAAATGAGATGATTAAATATGTATGGATCCTTTCAGCAAAATAAAGTTGTGTTTTTCAAAATGGCAGCTGACTCACTAAAACCCTCACTGTCTTCCTCTCCAAAAGGTTGCAAATGATGTCAGCTGATCAGTATCGTGACAAAGTCATCCGGGTGTACGCAGATTGTCTTCACAGGAAAAAAGGAGAAAATCAGATTGATAGCTACTGATTCACAGGAAACTTGATATTAAGATCTAACTGTTACAGGCGCTTGGAGTGTTTACAGAGACTGATAAGTGCTCTTTCTGGTCTTCAAAGCAGAGCTGATGATGATAATGAAACATTATTATTCATGAGCTCCGAAGGGTTTGAAACTATACTCATGTTTAAAGGGTTTGATAAAGAGAGCTGCCACTTTTAGGCATAATGTTTCATCAGCTTAGAAGTTCCCTAGTAATTATTGCAATTACTAATAAAGGGTAGTGACTGGTAAGTTTGTCACTTGAAGAAAAATGCTGTGTGAAAAAGCAACACCATATATAATTCCCATCTTCATCTTCCTCCATGTTTTTGTTTTTGTTTTTGTTTTTGGCTAAAACCTTGTGAACTTTAAAAGCAAAAGTTAATTTAAGAAAATCCACAATGGTAATAAGAATATAGCATGAGGTCATTAGCTTTCAGTCTCTTCTTGCAGTCATTTTACACATTGCATGTAATGTCAACCTCATGGATGTAGGGATGCAAAATGGCGCTGCCGAGTGCAAGCTGTGCTTTGTCTGTTCTCAGTAGCCTTTATTTTGCGTCTCTCCTGTCTCTTTAACCTTCCTCCCACAATCGTGCTTCACCTTTTTTGCCATAATGCTCCTGACATTTTTCTGCAGGACTACGGCAACCTGGAAAAAGCAAAGATCACAAGCAGCTTGCTTGATTATTCACTGACGTGTGTCCTGTTGTGTGCTCGTGCCAGAGAGGCAGACACAAAACACCTGGAAGTTTTTGGCAGCCTTCAGTATGTCATGTTGTGAGATGCGCTGAAGTGCTGTGCCTCCAATTTCATGTTTGAACAGGCATGAATATTTTAATTGCACGCTGCATTTTAAACTCCCACATTTTTGCAGAAAACTCGGTTGTTTACAGGGAAATGTACCAGTGTCATCATGTCAAATGGCTTGCCAAAACAGCGACATCATAAACTGAAGTGGTACCAATAAAAAAGCGTTGCAGCCTTCATACTGTTCAGAGATTTCAGATTCATTTATTTGTGAAGATGGTATGAAATTATCATAATAATGGCAGTCATTACTTTGTCTCAGTGAATGGCTGCTTTGCTCGGTCGCTAACATTCAGGGATGTGCTCCGGGAATATTGAATGTTGTCAGACGAGCAATTCATTTGGCCATTCGGGTCAGCCAAGGGAATGAATGGCAGGATGGTAGGAAATGATATTACCATTTCTTTAATTTCCTGTATATTTGAGACTTCCACTGTGTTAATATCAGGCTGTTTTTATTATTGAGACAGGCAAGATTTCAAAAGGTAACATTAATTCTTTTACAAAATGGACCAATTTTGGACTTTTGTTGCATCTCACAAACATTCTTTGCTACTTTGCACCTGAGAATGATGACAATTTCTCAAAATCTCCAAAGTCCAGCAGCTGTGCAGTTACCATAAAAGCATGCATGCATATAAAAGCATGCATGCGGTGGAACAAATCAAATCTGATTTTAAACTCCTCAAGAGCTTTTCTAATTTCATGTCTTCTGCAGGCATTTGTCACGGCAACAAATACTGTCAGAGCGCACAGGATGAGGAAGATGTAACAAGGAGTCATGCAAGGGAGCATTATTTTATTCATGTACTTCTACTCATGTAAAAAACACCTTCCTCTCCTGATTTATTGATTTGTCGATATTATCAGCCTTTACTGGCCTACTGAAGATATATCAGTAGCGTATAAGTTCTCCGATATGCGCTGATATTCATACTGTTTTTTTTAGGGGTATAAAAAATGGTTGGACTAGTGATTTAAGATGGTGTAATTACACAGATTGTCCAGCAGAGGGAGTTCTGTTATTTTATATCTAATAAGTGGAGCATTTACTGTTAAGTGCACTGATGTTTGATATAGTTTGTTAAATTGTAAGATATCCTGCCTCCATTACATATCTTCGTCAATAGTATTTGAAAACCACATTCAGCCAATGTTATATTTATAATATCGGCTGATATATCAGATATCGGGATTTTCTTGTTCGCTTATGACGGCATCAGCCCCAAAACCTCATATCGGCCCTATCGCAGACTGTTTATGTTCAGAAAATTTCCAAGGTGGGATGTAACAGAGTACAAATAATTAGTTGCTGTACTTAAATATTTACTTTTCTGACGTTTTTCATATCAATATCGATCAATACATTTGACAAAAATATCTGTACTCTCTGCTCCTTACATTTTCACAATGTGCTTGTTACTTAAGTTGAAGACTTTTGCCTTTTTGGCTGTTTCCTACCAAAATGTTGCTATTTGACATTCTGGGAATGAGACTCAATAATCAACTAATTTTCTGGTGCGTTTAGGAACAGCTCGGACAAATCCCACTGATTCTATCTTTAAATTTAGTCTTTATATTATATTAATATGACCTGAGGTTTAGTTAGCTTTGCACAGAAACGGTCTGTAGAAATGTCTTCAGAGGGAGACTTTTTACTTTTATACTTCAAGTACATTTCAGAACCTTAAATTTACTTTACTTGGGTAAAGTAGTTGAGTCTTTTTTACACAGGTATCTGTACTTCTGCTTAATTAAAGAGCGTCTGTACTTTTGCCACCTCTGGAAAATTCCAAGCTGATTAAGGTGTTACCAACTGGCAGCTGATTATACACATCTTTCTCCTCATAATCTGGTCAGAAATGACCCTCGTAAACTGACCAAAAACAGAGGAGCCTGTAATATTAACAATGTAACATCAGCTTAAATTGAAATATGACACAGATTCTGTTAAACAAAAGCATATAGGCTATTGTATGAAGGATATTAGCATGTTTCCTTTGATATCCTAAAGAGCATGGCTCTAGAGTGCTTACAAACATGTTCAACAAAAAAGCAATCAAAGCAAAGAGGTTTTTCAGCAGCAATTTTGTTTTCAAAAATGCAGACACTATAGAGGCAATTACAGCATCTCATAGTCAAATCTACATTTAGAATTTGCCCCTCTCCAACAGTTTTCTCTCCTAATTTACTAATATTTACATCTGAACCTGCAGCTGGCCGGAGAAGAATGAATTAACCTGTGAATGAATCATCATTCATCCTGAGCCCGGAGTGTTCAGCCACAGTGGAATTTACATAAATCCCACAGTAATTTTGGAATAATTTAAATCTAAATAGCAAAGGGCTGAATAATCAACAAGTAATGAGAAGTAAAATTGGTCATCTGTTCACATATTTCACTATCTGCTTCATCAACAGGCATGGAAGCCTCCATTCATTCCAAACAATCATCTTTAGAGGTCAGTCCCCCTTCAAATGCAGTTAATTCTACCAAGAGGCATGAATGTTTCAGTTCATACTGTATTACTCATCACTCCCGAGACAGAAAGGCTAAATAGCAGCCTGTTTAATTTATTCATGTGAGCCATCTCTTCCTTTGCTTACATAAATGCAAATTCAGTCTTGACTGCCTCTAATTTCCTTTTGTGGAATGATAAGACTTTAAAACCACTTCAGAAATAATCAGATTTCATTTACAACAAATTATCTGTAATTTTAAGGAGAGTGTTCTGTTAAAAGGTACATTTTTTTAAAGCTACACATATGAACCGTGTATTCAACAGGTAAAAACTAGTGAAGTCATCACTAAGACTCTTTACAAGCTGCAAACGGTTTTGTCCTCTAGCATAAACCACAGCGTGATACTTTTACAAAGGGTCACTTTTGGCAACTTCAGGTAACTAAAAAGAAAATTAAGACTAATTACTAAAAATTTGAGAGAAAAGATTTGAGAACAAAATTCTTTTAAAAGCCACAAAGAAGCACTGTCAGCCATAGTTGGTGCCTTTAAAGGGGTCACATTAACAGTGTTGACAAGAACCTCTGAATTCACGAATTGTGATGCGTTTGTAGCCATATTCAGAATTGGCGGAGCTCATATTGGCCCGAACAGGACCAAGAGTTATGGCAAGAGTAGTCAAGTTGTTTACCTAAATATAAATTGTCACCTTCGTCATCTCGTCTCTTGTTCCTCTGCTTGCCATTAAAACACAAAGCTATACCAAAGAAAGTCAACATAACACAAGTTACCCCACTGTACACTGCACCAGTGGTGTGAAATGGTATACACTTCCTGTCTCTTAAGTGGGCGGAGTCACACCCCTCCGCCTCCTCTGGACAAAAGCAGATGGATTTTGCGTCACATGATATTTTGTTTGATGTCAGTTTTAACTTTTAATTCATGGTTTCACCCGTACAACCATTTAAATGTCTGTTTATGTGTGTTGCAAAGCAAGGGAGGAAGCACCAGTTCCCAAATCTCACGGGAGTGTGTTGCTGAGACAGAGACGGGTCTCGATTAAGGTTTATTTTCTCCTAATTTGTGTGTCTGAAAGATGCCATTTTTGTGTCAGAATGTTGAAAAGATCCATGTCTCTTGTGAAAAAATGTGTCCAATACGTATCTTGGTGACGATGGGGCGAAAAAAATTGGTCAGACTGCTTCTATTCTCCCAAAGGGGTGGAGCTGTTGCAAAACCCATGTGACACTGATACAGGAAGTGAACGTGCAGTGGGAGGTCTCGGTTCCTGTAACCGTTTGGTCATACTCTAACATCGCCATATCATTGTTGCCTCCCAATGGTCTTCTCATGCCGTATGCCGTTATCACTTAAACACCAAGCTTTTCCTGCACATGACTCAACAGCAAGTCACATTTGAAGGCCACAAGTGGTTAGCATCTAAAGTAGCATTTAGCCTTCTAGAACATTTAGCTAGCTAGCTAAATGCTTGCTCAATAGAAGCTGGCTAATGCTAACTCACAAAAAAGAATGAAAAATGTAAGGAAGCAAGCACAGACTTACAGCAGCTGAGTTTTTTGTTTGTTTTTTAACATTAGCCATAGTATTGTAATCTTTTATTTTTTTATTTTTATTTTTATTAAAGGCATCTTGCAAAAGGGATTCTTGGCTATAAGCTAATGTCATTTGTGTGGCCTTGGTATTGAAAAGTTTGAAACCCCTTGTGCAGTTTTAACATGGCTATCTAGCAGGTAAGATTAACTTATAGATATATTTTAATGCTCAATAATCCTCCATGTTCCATATTCCAAAGTTACACTGGACAAGATGAGATAAGATCATAAAGTGAACACTACTAGCTGGCACTCATGTGCTGTCTCAGTGTAGAGGCCAGAACTGTCCAAAACTTTTCTTTATACTTTATAACTCCACACTAAGCACGCTCATCATAAAACTATCACAGATTTGTTTTATTAATATTAGCTTTGCGGTGGTACAAAAACGTCATTATTGATTAAGTGTGAATGGTTTTGGTTGTTATTCAAGTTATTTGAATACGAGGGTATCATTTCTCTTCTGCTGGCTATAATTAAGACATCAAACACCCAAGAAATGGCAAAAAAGAAAAGGTTAAAGCAAAGTTATTTGCATATGCATGACAAATTAGTTTGAAGAGAAAGATGGCCCACAGAGACTGCATATGCACAGTCCTAATCTTCATGAACAATACACACAGAACAGTGTGGATAATGCTTTACAAGCATGGACTTCCATATTATAAATTCCTACATGGATTTGTTGTGATGTTAAACGTACGAGTTGTAGACTTCCTTTTATGTCATTAACAGTGGTTCTAGATTCTAGTCAGACCAGAATCAGATCTGTACATATGACTAAAGAACATGAACAAACAGAGAACTTTCCAAAATGTTGTGGCTGATTTAAAGAAGCTCAAAAGAAACAAACACATTCCAAGGAATGGGCATCTCAACACTGACAAAGAGCAGCAGCCAGAAACACTTGCAGCGCACAAAGCTTCGGTATCATCCCACTTTCCATTAGTCAAGCTGTATGTGATTCTAATGTATTAGGTTTTCCCGGCGTAAGCTCTCAGTGAGAGAATGATTGCATATTTCTACATGGCTAGCAGTGCAAATTATCAGCATGAGCAGCGCTGGTAAATGACTTTCTGTAACAAAGCAAATGCCAAACTGACTGTGTAAAACAAACACTGTGGGGCAAACAATAACTTGAAAGAAAACACAGCATTGGGCTCTTGAGGAATATCACACTGATGAGTCTTACACAGGTTTACATATTACAGATTCACTGCTGCAGCTGCTGTGTCAGATCTGAAAGGATAGAGATCAGCATCAACAGTATGTGATGTGTCGTAGGCTGCAGCTGGGAGCCTCACTGATATCTCAACAGTGCCACCTTTTGATCAAAGTTATTAAGGGAGCCTGCTCTTCATGTTCACTCAGCAAACCACAGTGTGCACTTATGTGGATCTCTAGAAATGGGACATATTTTTCATTTTGGGTTAAGTATTAGACAAGGAAAAATGGAGGAAAGTTCCACACACTGTCCAATACTTGCAACAAACTTTATTAAATGAACATTTCGGTTTAATGGACCTTCAACAGGTAAACCAAGGTCCATTTAGTCTCTATAAACAGACTTTACATTCACTGAATGTAGAGTCTGTAGGAAGGTAGGGCAATCTTGGTACTGGAAAAGCTCTGGTTTCCAGTTGTAGTCTTTCGTAGTCTGCGTAATGAATGGCGGACTGTTAACTGTTAATGGCGTGTAAACTGGCTACTTGTGAAAAGATCCGCTGGTAGATGTGGTCTCTCAACTCCAACTCCATTATCATGTCAGACTGTAAACAGTCGAACTGTAAACAAGAGCAGCACACGGAGAAGGAAGTCGGGAACGGAAATTCGCCTTTGCCAGCGGTAGCCCGAGAATGATGGGGTTTGCCCCCAGAGGCTGGATACAGCTGATGGGTTCCGAGATTGCACTCAGAGGGATGATTTGTTGTTTACCTATCAATGTAGATTGTAGGAATATATTAAAACAATCATCATCATAATGCTGTCTGGTTGGAATCCATTTCTGATGAGCCTTTAAAACGTCATCTGCTGATGCCGCTCGCGGCTCCTCATCTCCCAGTCTGAGCGGGCAGACTTCATCGTTGTTCAGTGACACTAAGAGATTTAGCCACCTTTTGTATATTCTGTATTTATACCTGTACTTCCTAAGCAGTCCTTAACCTTGTAGGGGTGAGAAGCTATTTATGTTTTTTCCTTGTTATCTGTGGGGAAGTTGGTGAGCGAAATGCATTACCTTCTCTTTTCCCTAGGTGTGTTTGTTGTGAAACCTGAAGATTGTTTTGTTTTGTTGACCATGCTCACCCTGACACCTTGTTACATTTACTTTGTGTGAATAAATTACTCTGTTAGGACTCCATCTGCTGTCCCACTGCTCATCCTTGGCAGAGGGAAAAGGGAAGTCACTGTTTTACGTTGTGCTCAGGCTTTCCCCAAGGTCGGGCAAAATATCATCATATTTTTTGGTGTAAAAATGTTTTCAAGGGTTCATCTGAAGCTAAGCTGAAGGTTTAGTCATCCATGTTTGTCAGATCTCCTATAGTTACCGTCACGGTGAAACAGAAAGAGGAAACATTATACTAAAAGGACTGTAACATGATCTTTCTCACTCAGACTGTTGAAACCTGATATTAGCTTCAGATTAATGACTTCATACATTTTTCCACAGAACAAAAACTTCCCCGCATTAACAACCAAAGTACTTCAGGGAGGAATCTCCTCCTGACCAGTATTATTGTTCATCTGGGAACCCGACTTTTTGATTTAAGATCAGCTTGAAAATGTGTGGATCCTTTGAACCAAGGACCTGCTGCGCTCCAAATGTTTTTACTTCTGAAAATGTAATCCTGCATCATTTGACTGCAGCTACATCTTTACAGTGAAACCTGACCCTCTACATTAATTTACACAGCAGCTGTAAATATCAGACTTTGATGGCAGCTTTTCATGCATGACTGTGAGTTCATGGATATTTGGTTTGTTTGCTGTACGTGTCGTTCATCCTCCAAAGTAGACAGAGTGCTGCGTTTGAGAGGAAAGTGAAACCTGTTGGAGTTTGCTTTGTTTATTTGGCTTCTTAAAGGCTGCCGACACTTTGCTGTCATGGTGTTGACCACAGGCAGTATGAGACCCAAGCTTTAAGAGCATGCTGGTGTAAAATTCTCTTTAAGAACTGCGGCTTCAATTCCTAAAGTGCTGGTTTGCTCACACAAAAACACTCAGTTTATTCACCTTGAGTAAGATCATGAAACCTGTGAAACAGGTGTACATTCCAAATCTCTTGCTGTGTGAAACTTAACTAAAACAGAATATGTTAACTTGCTAAACATTCAAAACTCAAAAGTACCAAGAAAATAGAAAATATACCTAACAGAGCTGGATACAAAATTCAGCCTTATTAGATTTCAGGACAAACATATTTTGCAGTAAAGAAGAGGTGCATTGACATTCAGAATGGAGAGTGGCGTCACACGCCCGCTCTGTGTGTTGTTATCAAGCTTTTCAGTTTCTTTGTTTTGGTAGCCAGGATGGCTGCGTGTTCATGTCAGTTCATGTGAAGCCCCTCCCTTTGGAACCGTTGGCCCCCACCCCCTTCATAAAACACCACAGTGAGTGAGGAGCAGCAGAGCATATTTTTCTGTGTAACGCAGGCCCAGGCCAAGGCTAACATCACAGGCTCTTTAAAAATCATATAAACGCCCTTATATTGTGTTGTGGTTGAGATTCTGACTCACCACGCATCATTGAAAGAGACAATTAGACGTTTTGTCGCTTGAAATAACATCACATTGTCACTGAGTAGATATGGTGGACAGCAGAGCTAACGCTAACCGCTAGCAGGGCTTTGGCCTCTCTGTCTGCCCAAGAAGGCTCCAGACCTGGCCAGAGCTGGCCGGAGCAAGCACAGACAAGTAGCTCTGATAACGTCATAAACTGTTCGATAATTACATTAATGATGTATTTCTGTGCTGTGATTGAGATTCCAACTCGACAAGCTTTGAAGAAAGAGACAATTAGACTTTTTTTTTGCTTGAAATAATATCAAATTATCATAGAGTAGATGTGGGGGGACAGCAGAGCTAATGCTAACTGCTAACAAGGCTCTGGTCTCTCCTGACAACTGAGAGAACGGGGGGTGGGGCTGGTGGAGTGCCAGGGGAAAGAGGAAGTTTGGCTGACACACAGGTTTGTTTTGGTGTAAAGCTGATTCGTAATTGTGACCACTAGCGGTGATTCAGTTTTGTATAACTACTTAAATTCTTGGCCTCAAATTTGTCTATTCTTTGTTTAATATGAACCTGAATTCTAAAATATACTTAAATGCAACCTGAATGTCCTTTTTTGCCCTGCTCAAAGCATGCTGGGAAACATAGGTGAGTGGAGGACATGTGCTGAGGAAAGGTTTAAATGGCAATGTTACAAAAGCCTTCTTGTTCTGATGTGAACAGGCAGTCTGACAGTATCTGTGCTTCCTTCAGTCAGCAGAGGAAATGAATGGATGTTGACCTCTCCTCTCTTGTCTTCCCGCCTCAGAGAGACTCATGGGAGCAGTCAGTTCCTGAGTCCGTCCCCCAGATGGAGTCTTTGTGTACCGATAGCCTGGCCTCCGTCAGCGTCCCGCCCTCCATGCCCAGCCCAGAACCCCAGGGGAGCCCCTCCCAGTACCGCTCACCCAGCCGCGGCTCCTCTATGGGCACCGTCTCCAGCAGCCAGAGCTACACGCTGCACTCCCTGGAAGACGCCCATTACCACCCCTTAACCACCAGCAGCACCTACTCAGTCCCCTCCACCTCTTTCCCCTGCCCCCCCTACATGAGCGGCCAAGCCAGCGACCTGGTGTCCAAGATGGTGACAGAGGAGGCAGCCGACAGCCACACCAGCCTCCCTCCCAGTGGCGAGGCTCACTCCTGCTGGGCCAAAGAGGACGGGGTGAGCTCCTGGTCCAACTACGAGATCAGGAGGGCCTACTGACTGGAGGAAGGACCTGAAGGTCACAGTTCACAAGAATCTGAAGGTTTCACAGACAGTTTAGCAGTGACCTCAGCATGTACTTGACAGTACAGAGAAAGGTCACTCAGTCTGCTCAAGTGTTTTGTTTAGAGGACAATTTCAGTGTATGAACAGGTGCCCATCTCACAGCCTGATGAGCTGGGAAAATCCTACTTATTTACAAAAAAAATGCATTTAATGTGTGACTTTTTTTCTTTGCGCTATATGAAAAAGGGTGATAAAGGTGAACTTGGTCATTTTTGATCATAAAAATACCACCACAAGCTTTCAAACTTTAAAAACAAGCAAAGATTCAGTGATGTGATTTCTCTGTCACTATCCTGGTATATAGACTGACACCTTTGGCTTGTTATAAAACAATATGTGACCATGTTACATGCTAAAGACACATAAACTTACAGAATACTTGCATCCGCCTGGAGGTACCTGTGCAGTTGCCAGAGGTCAGATTGTGAAATAGCTCCACTAATATGTACAGAACATAATGTCACATGTTTGTGTTTAGGTGAAAATAAACATACTGGTAGCATTTCAAAATGTGTTACGGCTGCTCTTTCGTATATTTATTGCCAGAATAACTGAGTGCTTCGCAGCCGGAGTCAGCTGTCAAGCCTTAACACTTGATATGACACTTTGACTTTAAGACAAGCAGAGAAATTGGTGATAATGGATGAATGGTCGTTATGTTGAACTGCATGAAGGCAAACCTGAATA
>JAQFJA010000009.1:7024197-7037885 GCA_029874485.1 Naso brachycentron | reverse complement strand
AACACATAATATAAAAAAAAAAACAAGGATGCAATATGTTGAAAGATAATTCGATTCTGTTCCATTCCATTTTATTTCTCAGGATAACTGATTTAACACAATTCAGCAAAGATTTCTCGGATAAAATATGTACAATATCAACAGAAATAACTTTATCAGGTTTCATATTCTGTGCAAGTCAACTTGATTCCTGATACTGTGTTTTTGCATAAACAAATGTGTTTCATACTGAGTGCACAACATTACAGTTTCTTCATAAAATAAATGTTGAAAAACTATGTGCTTATATCATGAGTCGCATACTGGCATAATTCGTTTTAACACAGTCAGTTTGGTCAACTTGAGATCACGAGTTGGCGATAATGTGTGAGGTAACTTCCACATCATGAGCCCATAAAGGGCAAACCGTCCCTTTGTTTTGGAATGTTTCTGATGGAATGTTTTCATTAGCAAGATGTGCACAGACACAAATGTGCATCATTGTTTGCAGTCAGATACCTGTCCAAGTGCAAAGTCTCATAGTGTTTATAAAGGGAATACAATGTTATCCAGATCTTGTTTGCCCTTATACATGTTATTATACAAATTAAAATCATAATGTCTGTACTGTGGAAAATATTCTCCATCTATAAAGTAATGCGGCCAAAAAAATCTTTGCAAAGACAGTGATTATTAAATTTTAACTGTGTAGGACTCCTGTGTATTTTAGTGAATTTACGAGGTGATTAATAAGTTAATGTCCTAAGGTAGAGGGAGATGAGTTATACAGCTCTTACCTTATGCACTTGCAGCTTAGCTCTTTGAGTGATTATGCAGAGAGTTTGAAGCTGAAAATTTGTAGTAGGGCCCAACTGATAGGGGATTTTTGGCGCTGATGTCAATACCAATATTAGGAAGTAAGAAAATTCCAATATCCACAATATCAGCCAAAGTTCTATAACTAATATTTTGAATGTTTTATCAAATACATGTAACAAAGATATGTCATGGAGGCAGGAAATCCAACAAACTTGATCCCAAACATCATTGTACTCACTAGTAAACACTTCACTTATCACCAATTAAATAATGGACTGCCCTCTGCTGGGCAAACTACATGATTACACCATTTTAAATCACTAGCCTTAAGTAACAGTTTTAATATTGGCACTTATTGGAAAACATATAGGCGATAGGCAAATATTGGCCGATAATACTGGCAGACCGATATATCGGTCAGGCCCTAGTTTGTAGTATTTCTGTTTCGAATGATGAAAATTGCAGGCCAGCACTGCGTCATGGCACTGTCTCCTGTTGAATGTCCCAATTGGCTGTCAGGCTAGGGGGTGGGCCTACATAGTCTACATCAGTGATAAGGAAGGCTGAGAGTGCAGCTAGAGAGATCAGTTTTGAAGAGTATCAGCTGACAGAGAGAAGATGCCATGCGTGCGGAATAGTGACTGTTGGAGAAGGCCCCCTTTCATCGCTAAGTTACGTTACGAGTTTTGTCTACTTGTTAATGTCAATGAATAAACTGATGAATAAGTGTGAAAGGAAGAGTTGCCTTGGAACTACAGATGAAGCTGGCCAAGCACAACAGTTCCTGCGCAGAAAGAAGCGGATCGTGTCCAGAAGAACCAGCCAAGCTCTAAACATACATATGTGCGGGCACGCAAGCCCTGGTAATCCTAATCAAAAGCTGAGCCCCTGGAGTTGTGGTGCCATGGCAACTGTCTGAGAAAATTGACAACATTGGCCTTTGTGCACTCGTCTGCTACCTCCGTCTCTGGCTCATCCAATGAGCTCCATGAGGACATGCAGGCGGCACCCAAGGCGTGTGCCTGCTCTCTAGAAATGGGATGCTGAATTCAAATGCTGCAGAGAGAGATGACTGCACAAAGGCCGATGTTCCTCATTTTCTCAGACGGTGCTGACTTGCAATTTTCAGTTACCCCGAAACAGAAATACCACAAAAGTTATTAACCTCAAACTTTATGCCGAATCACTCAAACATCTGAACCGCATGAGCAATCAGGGAGAGTTGTTCAACTCATTGCCTTCCACCTGAGGCCACAAACTTATCAATCACCCCTTGTAGATCATGTGTCTTTGGTAGTAAATCAATAGCTTATAGTGTTATTGTTGACATTATGCCACTAGTGCCAGAGAATGTCATTTCTATCTCAAATCTCTGCCCTTCTGAGCGTCGGCTTTTCAAAATAGCTTATAGAATATAAACTGGGAGTTTTGCAAACAGTTTAGGCCAAAAAAACCAACATTTAGTTAACACCATAACAGTGAGAAATAGCACAATAGTCCATAAAAAAAGGAAAGTATGCTGCTACACATTGTTATAAACTAGAACCTTTATCAAAAATACATTGGTCTAAAGTTATTCAGTAAGTACGACCAAAATCCTTCAAGACTGGAGATTTAAAATAATCCCATCCGATAATTAAGTAAAACTTTCTGTCCCTCACAGTTTTTTTTTCCTAAACTATCTTAGTGTATAAAACTTCTTACAAGGTTAACTGATAAACAGGTACTTTAGGAAATGAGTTGGGATGCATGAATATACTGTCATCCTTCAAGTCTGACATGCTGACTGCTCCCTTATAAGACAATATTTAGAGGATTTGGAAATGGAAATTATTTCCTCATCAAGCAGAGCATGAAATAGCAGATTTATGAGCCCACTGTCTTTTCCACTTGCATAGTTGATGATCAAACCCAGACTAAGTTGTGAAGTAGAGAATCCATTTACATTAAAAGTCCTCTTATTGAATGGAATGTGCATTGTGTGATAGACAACTTTGCAGTAGGAGAGAAAGTTGTGCATTCTTCTGTAGCTCACAGCGCAGGTTATTTTCCAGTTCGTGATCCTCAGCGGCGGCGGTGTTTCTCTCTTTCCGCCTCGTGTGTTTAGGTTTCAGACGGGAGGTTTCAATCCGTTATTACCACCAAAGAGACATCCGAGCTTTGGCTGGAGTTCATTCCACACCTCTCCCATCTGGAAAGAAAGCAAAACGACATGTTTATCTTCACTTTTCTCTTTGCCTGTGTTTCCACGCAGCTCATATGAAGTTAAGCGCAATATTGTTTAGAGGTTTGCAGGAAATTATTTTCAGGAAAAATCTTCAAGATAAGAAACCTTCCAAAATGTGGCCATATTGGCAGTTGAGTAAAAAGATTAAATTTAAAGAGAGGCATCTGGGTGCTTTATCTGATTTTCAAAACAAATATTGAAATATAAATGAATAGGGAAAGGCATATGGAGTTTCATTTGTTCATGTGAAATGTAAGCTGGCTGAAATCCTGGACGGGGAGATTATGCCTCCAGTGATACCATCCATCATTATTAGTTCTTCCATTGGAAGCCAATCTAAAACTGATTTGACCCTCCTGGAGCGACACTGTGTCGACATGGGGAAGTGGGCTGCAGAAAAATGACTTCCCTACAAGCGGCCTCACCTCTCTGTGTCCTTGGACCTGGGAGTTAACAAAGGCCCCCAGAATGTGGGATGTGATGGGAAGGTAGATGAAGATCAGCTGTGTCTCTTGATGAAGGCAGAACAGGGAGAAGTAGTTTCGCAGCTCCATCGTCTGAATGGCGTTTTCTTGCTAAAACAGAAAAAAAAAGCTTATTGTAAAATTGTTGCGACTTATCAAATGATGATAATAATCCAAAACGGAAAAAAAAATGTTGGGATATTTTCTTTCAAGCTCTGCTTGCATTACCAAAACAGGCAGATGCCCTGAAGTCATTATATTTACTTCTTAACTGACTCTAGATTGGATTCACAAGTGAGCTTTTGCTTAATTTTGTTCATCACCAGCTGAATCACTGCTACTGACAACAACTCTGGTGTGTGTCACTCATACGCCTGAGTTCTTAGAGATCTCAAAATATATGATTTTCAATACCATCAAAAATACAGATGCACCTCGATCTAATACACTGATAGGGAAATACTGGGGGAACAGGCAGCTGAGCTAAGAAAGATGGCGACTCTGAGAGGTGAGGATAACTTCACAGGAATGATTTTAAAAAAAAATGCCTCCACTCTGTTTGGGAGTTTTTGGCTTTGGTCATGAGGATAAAGGAGAGCAAGCCAACATGGATAAGGCTGTTTTCACTACTTGCATCAAAGAATCATCAAACTTTAACCTCCGAAGGTCAATCAAGCTCCTCCAGCAAGAATCAATGGAAGACGGCCGATTATTTCCGTATCTATGTAATATTCTGTTGGGCTTGAGTATTTTACGAGTTCTGAATGCTAAGGTCAATGACAGTGAGTAGCCTTCAGGGGTGACTGTATCGTGTTGGTCAGGGAGACTGGTAAGTGAAGGGATCTGGCATGGAGGAGGGGGAGGATGCCTCGGATGGACGCTGTGCCGGACCCTTTTGGTGGAGCCAGCAGGAGAGAGAGCTGGCATCCCGTCTCAACGGAAGAGCCAACGCGACTTCACCCCTCGCCAAACAAGCGAGTTAGGCTGTAGCCTTAGCGGGGGTGTTGTTTGGCAGGTGTTTGCCTCGTCCCTAACCTTCATGGCAGGGGGGAGGGGCCTTCCCAGGCAAGACCCTTGCCATATCCAGAAAGGGGAGCCCCTGTGGGCACGGCCCTTCCCGGTGATCCCATGTCTCTGACCTGCACAGCAGGAGGATGGGAGCCCCAGTTGGGCATCGCTCTCCTGGACACAGTCCCTAAAGTCTGAAGGACACTTTGCCCCTGGCCTGTATGAATGAAGGCTGAAAGCAAGGTGACTCGCCATAGGACAGTCAGTATGGACATGAAGGGGGTCCTGCCGGGGGTGGTGGTGAGATGTGCGAAGCTAGTAGCTCGGAACTGGTGGAGGAGCAAAAGGTAAGTGTGGCTTAATTATGGTTAGCTGATTGGAAACACCAGGGTGTAATGAGGGCAACACCTGAAGGTTATCAGGAAATGAGCCCACTGTGGCAGCAAGAATGAATGAGGGAGATTCATGAGTTCTTGAAAAAGAAAAGAGAGGAGCAGAGCCAGTTGCTCATTGATCGTGAATCCCTCCTCACGAAACTGCGTTAATAACTTTGACTAATATCAGCAAGATAAAAGCATAAATCAGACCAGTGACAACTTTAATTTGATAAATGTCCCTTTCAAGACAAAATGCTGCTTATTGCCAACATATTGAACTGGAAACACCCTGTCTGTTGATGTGACAATCGAAACACCTTGTGGAAAGGAACTTAAAATCTGAGTAATGTCAAAAGTAAGTGACATTTAGTAGTACGTTGGGTAACATGACAGGACAGCCATAATCCGTAATATCTTGACATTTCTGACCACACGTGCAAAACGACAATGAACCACAATGACTAAGAGGAACTTACAGTCACAAGATGAAAACCAGCACGGATACAACAGAACATACAGCTAGATGACAAACGGTGAAGTAATGTGACTCAACCTTGTGCCTATGTGTGAAATGATGATTTGCTTTAGTCAAAGTGGCTCTAACATTATTGTATCAACCCCCTTTCAGTGTACTGTATATTTCAATAGACAGTCAAGTGTGAACGATGCAATTACAAATGAAGCTTCAGAGGCACTTGTGCTTGAAAATTAAAATCAATTTTACAGTTACTGATTTAATTCCTCAAAACTGGAAAATATGAAACAGTGGGAGAATTTCTTTTGGTAGAATCTGTGTAGAAAAAAGCTCTCTAGATATCTTACATCACTTTTACTTACAGCCAACGGATGCAGGGGTGTTTTAGCAAATTTGGGGCCAATTTAGCATTTTTATTTATCAAGTACTAAATGACTTCAGGTGTATGCCATCAATCAGAAAGCTTCCTGACAGCCTAAAATTGTCGAGAGAGACAAACTGTGAGATTACCTGAACAATTCGTGATTCCAGCTGCTCGACAGATGCCTGCTCTTTAGGCTGCACTGTGGCACTCATCATCTGCCTCTTCATCATACTATACTTGTGCAGAGCTCTCTGGTGCTCATGGAGTACGCCCTTCTCATGGCGCTCGCACAGATCCTGCAGACAAGCACGCTCACATAAAGATCTCCTTGTTTGCTTTAGAACGGCACGGTGAAACACAGACCAAGGTTGTTAGAGCAGCCATTGTATCCGCCCACCAGTGCTCTTGTTTAGTCTCTGCAGCCTTGCTACAACTAACTACAATTTCCAAGTTAGAAAGAAGGAAAGTAAGTTAAATAAGACACACTTTTGTAAAAAAAATAAAGCACATATTTATCCTGATTTTAGGCACTAAGTGCACCTGGATTTACTGTAGACATACAGCTCCTTGTTGTGTCTCCATCAGAAAACAGAAGATTGATTTTACTGCCTTGAGGGATAAAAAGCTTTGCAGGGCTGCATACAGGGAGCATCATTAGGTTTGTGATGTGAAACATGCCAACATCAAAACAAAATCACCTGTCATGAAAGGTTGGGAGCCCCTGAAGGTGGACTCAAAAACCAAAAGAGAAACTGACTCACTCTGTACGATTGCAGCAAATCCAGGAAAAGATTCAGTTTCTCCACAACATCATCCTCCTCCCGTCTGCCCTGAGGACAATAGCAAGACAACATTTATTACCCAGTGCCAGTTTGGGATAAGCTCTGGGATGGAGGACTGAGGGATGTACCTGCTGAGCAGCTTTGTCAGACAGCACGGCAAACTCCACAGACAGACTCTTTAGAGCCTGACGCAGGGTCCCCCAGGTGCTTTGTGAGGAGGCCAGCGAGGGAAGAGACGAGGCGTCTGAGCCCAGAGTGCTGCCGAAAAACAGCAAAACATAACATTGCGGTGTCTTAGCAGCTCATTTCAAGAAGAGACACGACAACACTCAGGATTTGGAATCTTATTAACATGTTTTCTCTGGATGCCAGATAAAGACAATAGCTTCATACCCATAGTAATGAAATACCTGAGCTCTCTGCCAAACATGAGAAGATCAGTTGCATTCTCCTTCGAGCGCTCAGCCATCTTCTCAGCTCTGTCCCGCAGCTTCTGGAAGCTGTTGTGAATATTTCTGATCAGCTCTCTGCTTGTCGAGAACTGAGCCTGAATGTCGGCGGGGAGATATTCCTACAAACAGATGCAACAAAGCTCTTTGATATTTGAAATGCAACTGATGACTGGTAATCGTTTGGGGAATTTTTCCACATTACACATGTGACAAACCTTTGCCAGGGTTGCGTTTCTGTTGGTCATGAACTCATCGCCCAATTTCTTATAAATGTCACGTAGCTTAGTCTGAACATCCTGTTTGGGAAGAAGGGTGAGGATCACGTGAGCGGAAAAAGAGAGTGAGTGGCTGGAACAGGAAGCATTTAACTGTCAAGTTATCATGATGATAACACTCATTGTGCAACATCACAGGCCACACACACACACTCACTCACTCACACACTGCTAGTTATAAAAATACCACATACGGAGCCACTGAAGGTGAGGAAGGTCTTGACCAGCTCGTCCTCTGAGAAGAAGGGATGCCGCGCCACCAGGTTGATGAATCTGCCAAGAGCGCGTCTCCTCCCCTCGATGAACTCACGCTCAGAGACGGAGGTCAGTACTGTGGACGGATACCAGAGATGGATTCATTTCAGCAGGAAGACGTACACAATGAAGGCTCTGATGTGCATTGATGTTGAGCTACAAAATATTAGTAAGATGAGAGGAAATGATTATGCTTATGTTTAGTTTGTTTTGACACATTTTGTACTCAAAAAACTCTAATTCTAAATCTCTAATTGAGACATTGTCTAATCAAGTGTTTTGCAGGGTCTCCTGTGTGTGTGTGTGTGTGTGTGTTTGTTGACTTAATTATCATTCCAAAGCTACAATAAGTCATTGTGAATCAAAGCAGCCTCATTTTACGCATCACTCATTCCATTGTTTCTTTCAGCCATAACTTTGATGAATGGAGATGACTGTATTTGAAACAACACGACCTGCAGGAATAACCGTTTCTATCAAAACTGAACATTTATTATTTATCAACTAAAAAAACACTCATCTACCGGAACCCCTGGGATATTTACAGCTTACCTTCCACTAAAGTGCATAAATCCAAATAATGGGCTTGGGAAAAAATAACTGTAAGATGGAGGAAATGCAGAAACGAAGAGATACCATAGTAACTGCGTAGAGTGAACATACCTCCCTTTAACATTCTTTTCGGTGGCATTGCCGGCACGACTCTGTAGGCGAATCTCTGAAGCAAGACCTCACGGAAGACATCAAAGTCGTTATAGCGTCGGTAAACGGACACTTTGTACCGCTGAAAAACAAAAAGCAAAGAAAGAAAATGATCAGAAAATGAACAAATTTGCGCAAAATTACGGTTTTTTTGTTTGAAATTGAGTTACACGGCTGATAATGGACGAATTCAGTTCCTGCTTTTCTTCATGCAGACAACAAAAAACACTGACACTACTGAGCAAGAATCCCAGAGTAAATCATGCAATGTCTCCTAAATGTCATATTTATGTATTTTATGTCTGCAGCAGTCATTTCATCCGTGATATTACTTTGAACTTGGGATGCACAATATTATCGGTACGTTACCGTTATCAGCCGATATCGGCTTGAAAATGAACTAGAAAGGCACTCAGAGAGCACAAGCCTTCCCCAAGAAGCAGAGTCACACACATGCACCTGTGCAGGTGCACGCACGCACACACACATGCATAGACACACACACACACACAGAAGAGGGAGAGTCACTTTACAAAAGGAGGGGGACACCCCTGCTGTTCCCCACAAGTCTCCGATATGGCAATATAAAGTGTAAAACACTGCTGTAGTGCCCCCTATGGGTGCACTGTAATTTTTTATCTGTGTGACTGAACTCAAGGCAGAGCCCACAACAATGTTCACGCAAAGTTTGGCATTGATCAGAGTAATGGCCACGGAGTTTTGGCCATTTAAGTCAGAAACACAGCTGTAGCGCCCCCTGTGGGTGCAACGACATGTCTGATTCACCCCCAAATTTAATGGGTTCATCCTTGGCCCAGTCTACAGCCTTCCTTTAAGTTTCATGGGAACTGGCCCAGTAGTTTTTCTATAATCCTGCTCACTGATAGACAAACAGACAGACAGATGGCACCAAAAACAATACTTTCTTGGCGAAGGTAAATATTGGTTGTTATATGTGGATATCGACTAGCACACCGATATCCACTGATGTGACATCCAATGAAACAACAGGCTGCTGTTACCTTGATTAAATGCCTGAGTCAACACCATGTTTCACATGCTCCCTGTGCACAGATGTTAAGTTTACTCACTTTGACACTTTTGAAACAGGCCACATTTGCTCTGGTTTGGGGTATTGTTATGATTGTTTCATGGAGAGCATCATCCATTTTTAAGTAGGATGTATCTTACTCATTTTGTTCAGAAGCAATCGTCATAAATATGACACGTTTTACATAAGTTCAAGTATCTTTCTTCTTGTGCAAAGAGAATGAATATTACATAACTTTAAGCTTTGTATTTTATGCTCATATTTGCCAACAAGGTGAGAGTATGCATAATAACGCTGAATGTAAATTCCACTACAGAAGAGACTTGACCATCTCTGCGATGAGGTGTGGGGAAAAAATATACATATTTATTGGTATTGGTATCGATAATCACCCAAATAAGTTATTAAGTATTGGCATATTGATATCGGCAAAAAATCCAACATCGTGCATCCCTGTCACAGAACTCTGCGGTTTGTTGTCATTAACACCAGGTACAAAGCTGGTGTCTGTCCCTGAAAAATGGCTCCTGCTTAAAAGTTGTTTAGAGCTCCCTGCCAAGCTAGAACAGTGCGGATCAAACATGTTTTTTATTTACAGCCGAGGTCCTGGCGAGGTCCACATTAACCTCTCAGTCTTATTTACTGTACCTGCTGGCCCGTATTAAGCAGAGCCTGAGTCCAGTTAGAGTTGGATGTAATTCTCCAAACCCTGAGCCCAGATGTCCAGAATTTCTTAGACACATTAATTCATCAATTCTGGCAAAGGTAGCTCCAGCAGTCTGTGCCGCATTAGCCACTGTCTCGTAACTCTCTTAAAATCTGGCTCCTGGGGTCGAACTTTTGAGCTTCTTGCCAATTAAGGGCACTTGTACGGTAAGCAGATCCATTCCTCCCGTGCCCGGAGGAATCACTATGTCTTATTTCATTCTAATTCCACTTTCCATCATGTTTCAGGATCGGGACATGATGACGGCGATGGCTTGTGACACTTCTGACCCATTTGGAGGTCTCTCAGCACAACATGAGCCGGTGAACTCTTCCTCGCTCACTCATGTTGGCCTCAATGTCCTCGGTGGCCACATACAGTTTTTCATGTCACAGCAATCATTATGGAAAATTTGCAGTGACCCCCTGCATCCCAGACTGTGTGGCGAACGAGTAACACAGAACAGCAGCTACCAACCCGGACCTGCTGGAAGATCGTCAAACCCGAAAAACATACGATGCTGTGAGCCGAACATGTACCATTTACTATAGCACTGTTATTTTATAATAAGGCAAACTGTTGTTTAGGCTGCTGATTGATGTCTTTACATTCATAACTTAAACATCTGTAATACTTTTATTATGTAGTTTTATTTCTGTTAATAAGCATTTATAAATGTTTCATAAATCAGGAGTAACTCTATACAGACAACTTTATGGGTTGCTTGACATAAAAAAGAAAAATATTTCCTGCATAACTTTTGTGTTTTAAGTTGTTTTTAAATTCTAAGAGACCCACCCAACAGACCCTTCAGCCTCTTCACTTCTGGAAAACGGCTGCAGACCATCTGGACTAAAATCCATCGATCAACAACCTATTAACATTTCAATCTGTTGACTTGATGGTTTATTAGAAAATGAGAAACCCACAAGTCTCCATTTTTGTTGTGTTGCTCATTTAAGGTTTTTTTGGTGCAGATTTTGGTCCAGACGCTTGGCAGTTGTTTTTGTATTAGAAGTGGCAAAACTGGTTCATGACCACAGTTTCTGCCGTTTCACTTCAAACAAGATTTTTGATGAAGTTGCTGACGTATTTCTTAATATTCTCTCCAACTTTGTTTTGGTGACATTTGCATTTAATTTTGTTTAATGGCTGACGTGATTCTTTATAAATCATGAGTGGAAAATTCTGACTTTGGTGACTTTGGAGTTGAAAAAGCTTTCAGAAAAGCACTTGGGTCTGTTTATAAGTATAAAGGACATTTTTCGAATCAAAGGCAGTAAAAAGCAGGAAGCTATATATGCATTTTCACACAAATTTTTTTTTATTGTAACTTTCTCATGAAAGAAATAAAAATCAAAACTATTTTCACTTTGGCAGTCTAAAAGAGATAAAGACATTTTTAAAAGAACTACTTATTAATGGGACATACAGTATATTAATTTATAATATATATAAATAGATTTTAAGTACATTTCAAAGTTTTAAAGGATTTTTATGTAAAATTTACCAAAAAATTACAAATTTTATCTATTGAGAATAAAAGTCCAGTATTCTTTTGTGAATTACAAAAGTACAATTGTAGAAGCTTAAAAATATATTTAAAAATACTAAAATAAAAGGATTCATTATGCAGGGCATTTTAGAATAATGTATATTTTCTAATTGGAGGTATGTGTAATTATTGATGCATGCATTTGTAAATCATTTTATGCTGAGGCTGGTAAAATTGGATCCAATCTCAACTATTTTATGTATTTAAACTTACTGTAAATTTTATCCATGGGAATCAATAAAGTTTGCTTGTAATCGATCATGTTACATCAGAATTTATTTGATGATTTAATTTTGTATTTTTGTTCTAAGGCAAAAAGTAACTTAAATGTTTGAATAACTGGTGTGAAGTAAAAACCACATTAACTGCCTCTGAGATGTAGAAGTGTAAATGAGCAGATATTGGAAATACTCCAGAACTTCAAAGTTGTACTCCTGTGAGTACATGTACTTTTTCACTACTAAACATAACCAGCAGGATGCGTCGATTGTACAGTTATCTTCGGTAGCTTTTCCAAAGAGATGATTACAGCTTGTTTTCCACTGATTCCATTCTGTGTTTATTGTCTTCAGGCTCAAAGGAAGGCAGAGTGAGGCGGACGCAGGGCCGGAGCTATGAATTATGGGTCGTATGAAGAGGGGGTGGCACCCCTGCAGTCTGTCTTATCTACACTCAACCATCATTCAAACCACAACAAAAAGTCTTTGTCCACCCGCTCACATCTCAAACGCACCTTTCATCAGTCACGTTCCTCACTGAAGTGACGAGTTTTGGCCTGTTTGACCGTCAATCAGTCACAGAAGACTCTCTCATCTCCCTCACTCGCTCTCTTCCTCCCCGAGTTGCAGATAAAGACGCTCAGAGCTCTGATGACAAGGCCTCTCCAGTGTTTTTCCATGCTGGAGCCGCTCTAGGCCCCGAGTCTTCAAGGTGTGAGAATGTGGGGGGGGGGATCATGGGTGGTCAAGACTAACTCCTGAACCCCTCCTCTCCTGCTCATGGGGTGAACCTTTTAACACACGCGCCGTCCTCCAGCGGGTCAGGCCGGGGTCTCCAGCCTTTCACATGTCCGTCGCTAATGAGGTTTCAAAATCTCCGAGCAAGGTGAAGGAGTCTGACCTCGACTTGAGAGGCCGAGCTGTGGAGAGACGGCAGCAGCACTGCTGGTCAAATCACTTCTGACAGCAAATGGGAAACACTGCGAGAAGTGATGCCGCCTCTAACGCTTTAATTTGACCTACAAATGTATCTGCGCCGCCGTTAGGTGAGTTTAGTAAGATGTCTTCTGTATGCAATGAAGCATTTGCAGCTTGTGAAATAGTTAATGTGTGCAGTTCTTTAAAATATTTCCCAGAGTAAGCTGGTGTACATGAAAACCTAAAGCCTGAATGTTTACGTGATAAATCCAGACGGCTGAGCCGCATCTTTCACTTTTATTTAATACTTTTGAGCTGTGAGGAATTGGTCTTTTTCTTGAGTAATTTTTTTTGAGTCTTAGTTAACCGTGAGCTGAAAATAAATGTCCTGTGTGTAAAAGTTGTAGTACTGGAAGTTAATAATCATTTTTGATTAGTATTTTATCACAACTCTGCTCAAAAAGAGATTTGAAACAGGATATATTTCTATATTTTTACAGGCATCTTAAAAAAGGAATACTATTGTGATCTCCAAAGAGAGAAGGTAAGAAAAACAAGTTTAAAAGCTTTTAGTCTTGATACCAAACTCTGTAACAGACAGAAAACTTGGCATATCTTCGTTTTACTGCTCAGTATTTACCACTATAAATTTCAACCATAGAACCTGAGAATAGATCCCATTCCAGCCAGTTTATGAGAATTAAATCTATCTGTTCTGCAAGATGTCTATCTCAGTTTTTACTATAAACATTTAAATTGGAATTAAAGGATATTTTTGAAACATTTATATGTAGAAAAAATATTTAAAAAATTAATACATCCTCAGAGTTTTTAGAAAAGTGCAGAATAAAAATATTCCTGCGCCCTAAAATTATTGTGATTGTAAATTAATTATTTTTCAAAATTTTGTCAGGTCCAAAATGCAAATTTTGTTCATCTTTGTCTCAGATGGCCAAAGGCTTGAGAGCCAATAGTATAACAATGCTAGTACCACATGGTACCTCTGTTTTCAGAGTGGGATTCTCTGTAGTGATGGTTTGAAGTTGTCTATAGGACCTTTA
>JAQFJA010000009.1:7009978-7022308 GCA_029874485.1 Naso brachycentron | reverse complement strand
CACGCAGAAAGTGCTCACTAGACACAAAGGCGACGAGACGCTGAAATGTCAGGAAAAGGGAAATTCTACTGAAACACGAGCTGGCTCTGACATATCCCAGACATGATACCGAGAAAATTTCATAACACTCATGTGATGTTTTAGCCTTTACAATCTTATTTCAGCATTGAAGGAGCCAAATCCAGGGTTGGAGAGGTTACTTTGGAAATGTGTTACTGATTACCAGTTACCCTATTTGAAATATAATAGGTAATGTAACTATTTCAATTACTTTATCGAAGTAATGCAACTTAGTACATTTGATTACTATTCAATTACTTTTCTAAATTTCTTATGAATGTTTGCAACTGTTGACCATTTTCAAATGTTTAAACCACGCAACGTTAATGGCAGACGTGGGGCTGCAAATTCAAACAACAGAACCAATCAAAAGCATCAGAATAGCATCAAATTTTACTAAATGGCTTTGATTGGAAATGGAAAAAAAAGACAGTGTGCACATCAAAAACATACAAAGCAACAAAATGAATATTGTTCAACATACAGCCTAAATGTTTTACAGAAAATATTCAAATGTAATCCCCTTTGTAATCATTAATGTTTTCAAAAGTAGCTGCAATTTAATTACACATTTTTCTTAGTAACTCTAACAGATTACAGTTACATTTATTTTGTAATTAAATTATGTGATTGCGTTACATGTAACTAGCTACTCCCCGACACTGGCCAAATCTGACAGATTATTTAAAGCTCATGTCTAGCGAAATTTGAATAAACTTCCTGTACATGAGGCACTACACATGTGTCTAGACTATCTGTTCTGCCTGATAAGCTATAAAAGAATAATATCTTATCAGAAGTTTAAAAAAAATACCAGTATGCACAAGGATATCATTGACTCTGTTCTTTTGATTAGAAAAGCACAAGTCTCAGCCTCAGCCTCAGTTTAAAATTTTGAAAATTAAATCATCTGTTTTATCTGGCTGCTGCTTCACTAACATTACAAACTACACTTCTACTGAACCACTAATAAAGACTCTTGCCTACTGTGATTTGTCCCCCCCACTGTACAATAAAGTGTGAACCCCTCACCTGGCCTAAAACCGCCTTGGAGAGATCGGTCCTTTGGAGCAACCGTTGAAAAACTTCAACCTGCACTCTCTCATTTGTTCTACAGCAGATGGCTTCATATACTTCCCTGTAATAGGCAGGAACTGAGCCTAAAAGAGGAACGACACCCACATGGCATCACAACCCCAAAATATAAAAAATATTCCACCAGCAGCTGACCTCTGATCAAAAATCACTTTAATGCAGGAACTCACTTTTACATCAGTCTGCCAGCAGCACTCACTGCTGACATATGGGGATCTTATCAGCTTTTATGGGACATTTTACTTCCCATCATATGACTCTATATTATACCAACTCAGATTGCAAGGTATTTAAAATGTTATATGTTCAGAGACAATGAAACCATAGAGATTCAATTTATTATCAGCCTTTTTAGAGAGTTACAATAGCTCATACTTGTTAAAATCTATTTCACTCCCTTCTAATGTGTTGCCAAAATCACTGACAGTTTTTCACGTGGCAGAAAAAAAAAGCACCAAAACTTCCAAAATCCGTTTGCACCTCCGGCATTATCCTTAACAGTAATGGTCTATTTATTGTAACTGTAGCTCGTCGGGCAGCAAGAAAACATGAACAGGCGAATCAAACCATTAACAGTCACTAACGGAGGGTTTTAAGATGGAGCAACTTCACTCCGAGATCTTCATGTACCCAAAAGTTCTCATTGGCTGGTTCACATCGTGACCTCACCGAGCAAAAATATCCACATTTTAAAACATCTAATGCTCTATGTCGGACCGGATTGACCCTGCAGCATAAAGCACGGCAGCAAAGTGAATAAGAAATGATACGGCAACGCTGTGTTTAGAGGACTATAAGAAGTTTTCGTACTGTACCTTCATTGATCTCTCCTGCCATGGTTCACACTGTCATGTGAGCACGAGAGCACCTCCATGTGATTTCCTGCAGAAAAGAAAAAAAAAAAAAAAACACAAGTAATTTATTTCTTAAAGTTGTAGCGAGCGCTGGTTAAAGTCCAAGTGTGAGATGGAGCAATGGAACTGCCACTTACACCGCACACACTGGTACTGACGGTTTTACACCCAAAGATATAGATGTTAAAGGCGTGAAGAAGCGCTAGTGTGCGTGTGTGTGTGTGTGTGTGTGTGTGTGTGTCCCAGCAGATCCTCGTCTAACTCTTAAAATCAGAAGATTTGACAGTGTGTGCGGTCTGGATTTATGAAAAAAGTCCAATCTGTGAAATGTCTCTTTCATAAACTAATTGTTTATTTCCTTGTTTCACTTATGCAAGTTATTTGGCTTGATTTGGTTCCTCATTCTTCAAACGCGTTTTGCGACCTGTTCGCGAGCAAACTCTTGCCGCTTTCAATGGCTTCCCTTAAATTTCAGCTTCTAGTTCCCTGAGCTGCTAAATACGGCTTGTCCGATATTTAACTGCTATAATCACATTTTCACATTTAAAATCAAGTTGCAAAGCTATATGCTGGGCAAAACAGATTATTACATGATGATGAACCTAATGCGCTGTGCTTATGTTGTATTCACCATCTGCTTCAATAATGTAATCGAAAAGTAGTTTTAGTTAACCAATATTTCCGATACCACTTGAATGTAGCACCCGCTCCACAACGTCCCACCTGTGAGTGGCGCTGCTGGGCCATTTTTGTGCCGGTGAGGCTGGCTGTTTGCGGGCCGGGCCGGTTAAACTGCCAGCTGGGTGAATGTCGTGAACAGTCGCCGTGTTGGCCCCCGTCTCTACACATTCTGTGAACTGGATGGAGGCTTTCATTGGAGGCGCCTGTTGGAGCTGCTGCGATGGAATAAGACGGCAAATGATGAACTGAGAAAACACGAACTGAGCAAAACAGGATGTAACTAACGGCGGATCAGAATGACAAGCGGAACAAAAGAGACTTATTGTTGTGATTCGCCTCCGTGCCAGACTCTCAGCGAACTCAACTAACCAACAGCTAAACCGGCTAACGCTAGCCGAGTTAACGCTCGCTAACTTAACGGGTATAAATAGCTTTAAACACGAACTATTCTGAGCAAAATATAAATGGACCGCGGCACTTGGGAGTTTACAGCTAGCTTACATTGTAACCGCATCCCGGCTAAAGACTTATGTTGACAGGTTAACATGCTAACTAGCTCGGCTAAGCTTCAGGTCCCCGGAGGTTAAGGTATAGCTACTAGTTAATGTTAGCAAGCTAACGTAACGTTACTAGAGAAATCAGTTTGACGAGTAAGTTCAAGTGAGCTGTTTTTTTCCGGCCGTGCTTCCTGTTGCAAATACAATAGAATATTTTATAAACAGCCTTTCATTTGTGTATTTAGGTTAACTTATTGTATCTAAGTGAATAATGACACATTTTTACTTGTATAGTTAAATTTAACTAGGTAGCGTCAGTATGTCTAATGTTAGCTAGCTTGCTAACTTCGACTCATGTTAGATGAGCAGTGCTACTTGTTTATGCGTTTCATTCCGGATACTGACAGGGTGTCTGAAGTGGTTTTCCTTCTGTGTTTACAGCTCCAAGCATCCTTGCTTATACGTTTGGCGAGTGGATCTCATTGACATTTACCGGCCATGGCAGCAGTGGTTAGCTACTCTCCTCCATGGTGGGTGAACCTCCTACACAGACTTCCCCATTTCAACTTAAAGTTCGAGCAAATTAGCAGTGATTTCCAACCAGAGGACTGGACGTATCAACAGGTAAAAATACCTCACTGACTCTTTGGCTTTGTATCAAATGTGTAGAAACGGCCTACAGATGCTCACAGGAATGTTGACAACAATGTTTGTGTTAGTTTGAGTGAAGTGTCCACCTTGACGAACAGGATAGTAGGAAGTCCATCATGTGTTCATACGTAATCCAAGCCTGCAGCCTTAAATTCAAGATGAATTTCTTTAGCTTTTCTCAAGGACAGATGACCTGTTTGCACCTGTTCTGTCTACCTGTTGATCCATGTCACCATCTGTGTGTCGCTTAGATCCATGTCTTGACCTTTTCTTGACACCAACCAGCTGGCTTTTGATAGGGTGATCCATGCCACCAAAGTTGACCTAAACAGATTTGTTTACATGGTTAATATTAAGGAGAGTCTCTGTACTTTGCTTTCTTATTACGGTAATAGTTTTAGCAGAAGGTAGCACTCGATTATTATCTTATTCTACAATCAGCCTTAAAGATAAAATACGTAACATTTAAGCACCAACTGTTGTGCCGTTCATAGATCAAGGTCAAATTAGTAGTCTGTGCTGTATGTTCAGGATTAACTTCTAGTTTAACCTGACTGCTAGAGCAAATATATGGACTTGTACATTAAAAATACTGTATTTTATATTGTGACCCCACAATTAAGATTGGGTAAAATGACATAAAGTGGTTTTGACCACATTATTTAGGTCACACTTGACCAAAGTCATGGGAGTTTTGAGGAATATTACTGTGATTGATGCTAAAAAGTTACATGTTGCTCATTTAAATAATTTATTAATGGACTTAAATGTAATTTTTAAAAGCTCTTGGAGACTGAGTAGTAAGTGTGTCGCAGTCTAGTTTCAAATACTAGATAGAAGGTTAATCTTCAACAGAAGTGGGGAAAAAATGGCAAACATGGGTGTGCTTCTACTTTACTGCAGAAGTCTGATTCCGAAAATCCAGAAGTGAGTCATTGTCTGCAGCTGTGATGTGCTCAAGCTTGCACGGGCATTCCTGTTTGAAAATAAAAGTAATCTAAGAGGTGAAACTAAACACATCGCTGTTTCACTTTGACTTAGTCGTTTGGCGTCAGATATTTGCTGTCAGCTTTCTTCAGTTCATTATTTAGTGGGAAGGATGGACTCGTAGTTCAGCCAAAATGAGCATTTTTAAAGAATATGTTGTTTACCTGAAATGACACTGGAGTCCATCTGCTGAAAATGGTCATCATAGGACCACCTCACAGCTGTTATGGCCCCGCTGTCTGAGCTATGGTTGGGAGCTTGTTCCTGGTAGGATACAGGAAGGGTTCATTGGCTGCATGATGAGTACAGCTTTGTGTGTTTCGGCGCCCCGTGTGTGCAGCCAGAAGTTCAGTGCAAACAAAATAAATGTTAAAAGGATAAGGACAATAAGGTGAAGCAGCTTTATTGTCATTATATAATGAATGTTGTTGAGTGTTAGCCCTGAGCAGCTGCGACTGAGAGCGCCGCCACATTGGGCCAACCTAACCTAATGTGCCTAACATGCATGTTTTGATGGTGGGAGGAAGG
Organism: Naso brachycentron; assembly: GCA_029874485.1. Classification (NCBI taxonomy): domain Eukaryota; kingdom Metazoa; phylum Chordata; class Actinopteri; order Acanthuriformes; family Acanthuridae; genus Naso; species Naso brachycentron. Next base: position 7,016,955 of record JAQFJA010000009.1, on the reverse strand, counting down.
CGCAGCACCCGGAGGAAACCCACACAGACATGGGGAGAACATGCAAACTCCACACAGACAGGTCCTACCTCAGTCGGATATTGAACCCGGGACCTTCTTAATGTTAGATGAGCAGACCTGGATTCAAACCTGGGACATTCTTGCTTGGGGCAGTAGTGCTAACCACTAATCCACCATGCTGCCCAAACAGAGAAAAGGGAATATAGATGCACATTTTATTAAATTACAGAAGTTATAGAGCTGTTTGGGCACATTATCTCATACTTATCACACATCTATAACCACAAGAGCAAAACATATGAGGTCATGATTAGATTTGCTTACTAAACTGTAATTATTAACCCACTGTGGTGACAGGCTGGTAATTACTGTCAGGCTTCAGGGAATGACTTGACTTCACCAGATGACTGAGCTGTCAGTGGTGCTCACTACAGGACTATGTCATATTGACGCAGCCTGGCGTGTTTTTGAATTTGCCCCTCTTACCTCTTGCACAGATAATATTTACATGTATAGATTCTAGGTTTTATTCCTGGGTTGCTGCTGCACTCAGTGAGCCCTATTTGTTTACTGTGCAGTGCAACACACAGGAGCCAAACCACTCAACGCTATACGTCTGATAGTTTAGTCAGTCATTTGTATCAGTGTCAACACTGATGCAATTTCTATGGAGCCAGCATTGTGCTTTGAGCCTCCAGTCACCGCCATGAAAAGTTTGACAACATCAGGGCGTGTCAGTCACTGCAATGCTGCTTCAAGAAAACTGAACAAGTAGAACAACCCCGGGTTTTTTACAAAACTGAATTGGCAGAATGGAGATCTGCCCCAGCCATGAATTCTCAGGAGTACACAGTGAACATGGAGGCCTTCTGTCTGACCTACATATGAAGGGCTGCTGTTGGCTGAGATGTTTGGCTAATGATAGTATATTGCTCTACTCCTAGCTTGGAATTCTGCCAGTTAATAATATTAATAGTTGTAATATGCAGCAGATGTTACCAATTTTGTCTTGAAGAGTTTTCAGAGAATAATAAGCAATAAATTTTATTTTACTCTTAGAACTTAGAAGAGGGCTTTGTTGTTGTATTTGTGGTTTATGTGCTGTTTATTGCAGGGCTGGGTATTGGCGAGGGCTTCACGATACAATATGCATCACAATACATGGGTCACAGTACATTGTGATACGATGCATATTGCCATATATTGCCATACTCCACATAGTTCACTGAAAATGTAAAAACAGAGCTGAGATACAAGTTGCTGTGTACAATCCAGGTAGTCTGAATACTTCACATCACATTATGTTGATAATTCAGCACAATTAAATTCAAAATTTCCGTTCCTTCCCAATTTAGTTTCAGTATCGGCAAATTACCGAACACCGATGTAGCTGCCATAACATCAAAATGAAAAATGCAGATTAAATTTACTCACTGAAACAGAAGAGCTGTAGTTCACAACCCGCTTAAAATATGATTTTTTAAATAAAAATATTATTTTTTTTCCCCAATTCAAAATATCAATTTTCGGAGCTGGAAATCGATACAGATATCACAAAAATAAATATCGTGATATATTGCCATATCGATTTTTTAGCACAACTCTAATTTATTGTGAAACAGGCTGTTCTATACTACATCAAATGCAAAAGCATCTTTTTCTTTTCAAATTCCGGAAAAAAAGATTTAGAGATCTTTTCTCCTGATTATAAAGCCCGCTCCACTCACTTGTGTGCAAAACTTGTTTTCACTTTCATTTAGGTTAAAGATGAAGACAGATTTAAGCTCCTTTGTTGCAAAGAATAGAATGTTTTTATTGAAGCTTCAGATGCACACAAACCAATGAAACGAATAATTTAGTGGTCCTTTTAAAACATATTGTGTGGCGTCTCTCTGTGAAACACTTTAGAGGCTCACTGTTGTTGACCTGAAAGTTGTGTCAGTCATGAAGTTTCAATTCCTCTGTCCAACAGTCCGTCCTGTTACTTGGGGGTGTGGCGCTCGCCTGTCTGGCCCTGGACCTCCTCTTCCTGTTCTTCTATTCCATTTTTCTGTGCTTCCGGCGAACTAAAAATGATGAGCCGACCAATGCCGACTGCTGCTGCACAGCGTGGTGCGTCATCATAGCAACACTTGTGTGCAGGTAAGTATTAATTCCCAGTCAGAGTGGCGTTCATCTGTTGTGCTAGTGTTGTTAGCCAGTTTGCATTCGTTCTCCCAGACTCAAACATATGGGAGGAGGCAGGACAGGACATCAGTGAACAAGGAGCCAGTCTTAGCCAGACATTTCAATAATGTGTTCAGCATTGTACATGATAGAAAGCTACAGAATTGGAGAGCAGCACGTACTTGTCTGAAGCAGCCTGCTTCTCCATATCCTTAAGACTCCAAACCAGCCAACAAGAACTCCAGCAACATGCAATTTTGTAATCACAATAATAGGCCACAAATTTAATAAATCTTCACGTTTGCAGAGTTTTGAAATTTTGTCCAATCCCTTCTTTACACCAACAGCAAGATTATGCTTGCATATTTTGGAAATGACTGCAGTTCACCACACAAAATGGTCCCAAGGCGTCACATTTTAATAAAACAGCTTCTTAGCAGAAACCCATTACACTCTATTATCCATTACTAAGAACTCAAGGCAGAATTTGCAGTCACACTAACAACTGCATGATATCACCATTGAACGGGGAAGTTGAAATCTTCTTTTTGAATTTTTTTAAAGTGACTGCAGCATGCTCTGCATATGTGCCCACACTTGAAGCAAAAAGATTGTAGGAGTGCTGGAAACATGTGCTTCAATTTTTATGATTTGTTATTTTTGAAGCCGATGGTGTGAGAACTGTACCATCTGGACATGCTTTCTATCTTTGAGCGCTGCATTTGTTTCCTGTTTTCGTCCTCCTGTTAATGGGCCACTGGAGAGCCATCACAGTTGATTCAGAGTAGCACAAAGAGCTTGGGGACCTGATGAGTACAAGAACTGCATTACAATCACTGTATCGGTGCATGCCGGTTTCCACGCACAAATCTGTCTGAGCTAAAGCAGGAAAAATGAGTTGTAGGTATCACACAAAATATCTGGGCTTTGTTTTGTTTTGTTTGCTTTTGTTTTTTGACAGAGCACACGCCTGGCATCAAAGCACTGCTGCTGCTAACAATATTAAGATCTTATCTTTTATCCTTATGCTGTTTTTATAGTAATTGCTCCAATATTAAAAGAGCTGTACAAAGTTTCCATAGGCTCAGATCACAGCAGGGAGGTTGGTTTTGTTTGTGCTGTGTTTTTGCCCCTGTTCACCTTTTTTACACTGCAAACTGTGAGAGGAAGAGATTAGCAGCCCTCCAGGAAGAGAAAACCCATTGATACACTGAGTGCTGTTGGCTGAACATGTTAGACTTGACTTAGCTTGGAGTGATTCGCCTATCATCATCCTGTTGGATCACATCCACCCTGGCATATGATGGGGGTCAGCAACAAAAAAACCAACAGCTGCAACACAGAGGGAGAGCACAGGAAGAGATGGTGGTCTCACTTCAAAATGCCTCTCAGAGCACAGGAGGAGAGTTTATTGACGTCACTGAAATGTGGAAAACATAATAGTCATCTTCCGAGTGAATAGCTTTTACTCTACCGTATGTCAGGACAGAAGATTGTGAGGTGCACACACACAAATTTTAAGAAGATTTTGAAATATTGTGAAATATTGTTGGCGTACATACAGAAACTGTTTCCCCTGCAGTTGCCAGAGCTGTTTTTTTACTGTGATCTGAGACCTGTCTGTGCAAATGAGAGTTGATCTCCCGCCTCAGTACAGCCTTTGTCAGCCGTAGTGTGGGGTTTGGAGGCATAGCTGGTCCATTCCTCTGCGTTTCCATGGTTCTGTATGGAGTCTTTCTGCTGGAGCTGAAAGGAGCCTGTTGACTGGGGTCTGAACCGACAGGGTTAATGTAGAGTTCACACGCCTCTCTCTCTGCCTCGCTTTCCCCCCTCACTTGCTCATTTCTCTGTCTCCTCTCTGTGTCTTTTTTAGCTAATCCCTCCTCCTCACCACCCTGTCTCCCCTCCCTTCCTTTTGTCTCCCCTCAGCGCTGGCATTGCTGTCGGTTTCTATGGGAACGGCGAGACTTGTGATGGAGTGAATCGCCTGACGTACTCCCTGCGCCATGCTAACCGCACAATCACTGGGGTGCAGAAGCTGGTGAGTCTTAGAGCACAAATTATGCCGACATGTTTAATAATTCATCACCCTTCTGCCATGAGCATTTCTGGTTTCCCCTTCCACCACAGCTCTGTAGTGTGTCCTCTTATACTTCCTTTTAGCTCCAACATGACCTTGTTCATCACTGTGCCTTCTAGGTATATGACGGTACATCCTCATTGAACCAGACGGTAGATGACAATCTGCAACAGCTTGAGGGCCAGTATGTGCAGCATGCGGACTACCTGTCCATCGTCCAAAAGCTGCAGGGCCAGCTGGATGAGCTGGTCAGGCAGATGGTGGAGATTCCCTTTTGGGAGAACACAAACATCTCCCTGGAGGAGCTGGCCGTCAAAATTGAGCTGTATGACTGGTACAGGTACGTCTGTAATAGTCATTCAAACAAAACCATCCGATTAGGCGGTTACCTCTAATTTGATGGTTTGAGGCAGCAGCAGCGATGGTGAGATGGTGTTGGCTGAGGCCACTGTGATGGAAATGTTCTTGAATTAAAAGAAGTAGGCAGCAAATGTGAGCAGGGACAACAAGGAATGAGTCGTGTTTGTTCAGCGTATCATTAAGCAGCTGACTCACCAAGATTCTCAAACCTGCATTTAGGTTCTCAGTTTGGTAGAGAATAATTGTAGTGATCCCACTGGGCTGTATTGACTTTCCTTACATGCTTTTTCTCAAGTAAAAAGGCTACAAATATCTCACCAAATGGTTGACTTTGTTCTCCATGGTTTGTTACAGACTATCATTAATTCAAAACCGTTTTTTCCAAATTAAGTGTTTATAGAACAAGATTTTTGTGTGTTTGGGTCATTGTGCATGGAAGATGGTATGCCCCGCTGCTCTTGGCCATGTGTTGTCAATAGCATTTGTCTTCACAGGTGGCTCGGCTACATAGGCCTGCTACTGTTCGATGTCCTCATCTGCCTTCTGGTGCTGTTTGGCCTCATTCGCAACTCCAAGGGAACGCTTGTAGGGTGAGTCTCATCAAGAGCTCTTCGGGGAAAACGTATCTGCTCTGGGAAACTATTAGCTGTTGTCACAAAATGAGAGGCAGTCAGTGCACATGAAGCCTTCAGCTAATGCAGGCCACCTTGTCATTACAGTTTAGACAGAATGATTGATGCTCTATAAAATATCAGCTCAGTGACAGACATTCGCCCTGTGCTGTGTCATATTAAAAAGCGTGGCTGTAAAAAGGCTGTTAAGCTTATATAGGCACCAGAAGTAATGCAGTAAACACATTAACTTACAACATAGTGTTTCGAGATGAAACCAGTGTTTCTCATGCAAAAGAAACTAGTCCAGTGTGATGCAGAGAATTCTCAACAACTTAATTAGCTGAAACAAGTCCCTGTACGCTCTATGGATTGTTGTTGGACATGTGAATAGCATTGCTCTAACACTGCCAGTTCAAGGTATTTAGACTTCTCACCTTCCCTCGCTCTCCCCAGGGTGTGCTTGTTTGGTGTAGTGGCTCTGGTAATCAGCTGGGTCTCCCTGGGGCTGGAGTTGGCCGTCTCTGCGGTAAGTGTGCCCATCAGAGCGCGGTCCTGTTTTCCAGGTAGAGCTGCTCAGTTCATTATATTTAATTGGATAACACGATTTACGTCTGCACGGGCAATGACTGTTTGGTCACGGACGGGGCATTTTGTTGTACTTAATCAGTATAGTTAAAGAGTCAAGTTGTTGATAAAGTTTGTGAAAAGTGATAAAAAATAGAATCACTTGTGTGATGTAATGCAAAATAATAAATACAACCTCTCTGTAAATATCCCCTCCAGACATACTTTGCTTTGATTAATAACCTGTGTCTAATATGTGTTATTTTTTAAAAGGGCAACTTTATTTAGAATATTTTATTTTTTAACCACTACATAAGTCGTAATGTTAAAAAAAATGTTTCATAAATGTTGTATTTAATGCAGGATTGTTGTGTTTGGTTGCATTACAGTTACTGCAGTTTCTAGAAATTCTTAAGATTGGGGGAAGATTAATGGTGGCAAGACCTTTGATCACAAACAGAATAATTAGGATTAGCATTGCAGCCACAATATTGCAGCCCCTGTTAACAGAAAATTAAAGCAGCTTATTAAGCTGCGTTATGCAGAACAAAACCTGCTTTACTGATGCCTGATTTACTTTGTGTGATTTCTCTCAGCTGATGGAGACAACTAGGGCAGCAACAAACGATTATTTCCATTATCGATTAATCTGCTGATTATTTTCATTATCAATCAATTAATAATTTATTCCATGAAATGTCAAAAAAGTGAAAAATACTCATCTCAGTTTCCCAGAGCCCAATATGACGTCTTCAAATTGCTTCTTCTGTCCAAACAACAGCCCAAAACACAAAGACTCCATTATTTTCTTAAATGACACAGAAAAGCAGCAAATCTTTATCAGCGATTCTTTATACTCTTTATGTGAAAACAATTAATCAATAATTAAAATAGTTGGTGAATAATTTTCGGATTGATTAATCATTGCTGCCCTAGATTTAAGTATTAAGACTAAGTATTTTTAACCCTCAAATCTGCTGCAGTGTTATGTTCTTGAAGGTGTTTGACTCCTGTGTTGTTCCCAGGAAAATGTCAGTCCAGCTCCATTTTTGAATCTTTTTTTTTTCCTTGTTTTTTAGACCTCCAGTGACTTCTGTGTTGCTCCTGACACGTATATCATCAAAGTAGCAAACCAGTATGGAGTCATCAATCAAGGTATTAATTACATCCAGTACACAAAATACTTTTCATAT
>JAQFJA010000009.1:6997333-7007644 GCA_029874485.1 Naso brachycentron | reverse complement strand
ACGTGGTATTTTCAGCCAGTTACAGTTATTTCAGAGAGCTTTTATTCCTATTGGCTGCTCTACACTGCGCCTCTTAGCGACAGGTGACACTGGTACCAGCTGATTGCTTGTTGAAACAAGTGACGTGCGTTACGTTCTAAAAATGGCCCCTGCCGACAACAGTGTGTCACCGCCAACTGGCTCAAGTCGAGCCGAGGCGGACCAGCTGCAACTTCCGCTGCAACTGTTTCGTCTCGTCGTGAATCTTTGGCGCAAACTAGACTTAAAAGAGAGAGCATCAACTAACGAAATAAAGTGCGAGCCAGAGCAAAAACAGGGAGGGGAGGGTGCAGCAGAGTTGCTTCCCAAGGAGTCTCATGCTATAACTAGCTTGATTTCCAAATGCTGCCTACCTAAGCTTTAAATCAGTAAAAGTAGAACTCTGTAGTCATGTACAACAGCTATATTTACTCTAACTACGAAACATTTGCTTGTTCAGTTTGGTTGATGTCTGATCGGTAGCAGCTTATCAAGTTTGAAAAACATTCAAAAGCTTGATGTCAGATCTGTTTTGACTCCAGCTCTCTGCCAAACTTTTTCACCTGGTGGGATAATGTGCTGCCAAATTTTTGTCCTATAATTAAGCAATCTTGTGACCGGTGCTCACTGTTACTCAATCTGATTGTAACCCAAGCAAAACACTGCTCTTGCTCAAAATGAATGTAATTGGAAGTTTCTCTGATTCACCGGCAGAACAAGTTCTTCTTTTTCTGCTACATGAACTAGTGACAAAACTATTAATTGAATTATATTAAACTGTGTTCTGAAACTTAGATGTTTTTGAGCAAAATGAGCAATAAACTGGCGTGGGTGGGCTGGGGGTCATTCTTCTGTATATTGGCAGCAGTATTCTAATCTCTGTATCAGCACAGTTGACACTAATTGGCGCAGGAACTGAACCCAGCCCCGTGATGAGCCGACAGTAGTTCCGTTACCAAAAGTCAGCTTCCCGAGAAAATTGCTCTTCCTAATATTTATGTGTGTGGGCGTGTGTGTGACAGAAGCTTTTCTTGATAAGTGCTTCTCTACACCGGAAATTTTCCTCCCATGAGTTTGCTGAACTGTGTGGGAAACGAGCTCCTGACGCAGCAGCGAGTGTGGACGTCACTCACACCATGTGTTTGCTTGGTGGCGGTGTTCTCACAGCGTGTATTTGTGGGCATCGCAGTGGCTTTTAAGTCACTCAGGATTTCTTTTGACTCCTACACACTGCTGTGAGCTGAAAGGAGAAGTAGCTGGAGTGGGTTGTAATAGCACAGTCCAAAACTTAATTACAATCTGCTTAGGCTCATGGTGTACTGTGAACAGAATACAAGTTTGGTCATGTAATTTAACAATAACTGCAAAGATGATGTAATCGCTCTAAGCCTCTCGCTGGCTGTGTGTCTTGTTACTCCTTTCACGTTGCAGTGAGGGAAAAACACACTCATCTGTGCTTTTAAAGCACGTGTGAACTCCATTCTTTTGGAGCATTTCCCCTCTGAGCTCAGGATTAGCTCAGCGGCTGCACTGTAAGAGAAACAGTCAAGCTCCAACAGGCCAGCAGGTAATACAACAAGACAGAGCTAGAAAATAAAATAAAACGTCTCTGCGTGAGTCTGTTTCTCAGCTTATTGGCTTCTTTCCCAGAACAAAACATTGTTGGCTGAAGCAGTGACTCTGGAAAAAGGAGCACAGTGTAACATGAAATAAGAAATGCCCAAATCAAGATACATAAAGTACATTCTTACCAATGAGCAGATACAGTAAAATGCAGCTTTTGTTCATAGTTTGCAAATTCCCAAGTGCCTCTGGTTCTTAAAGAGGATGTAGGAAGCTGTAACCAGCCCGCTGTGTCAGTTTGTCCAAGAAGACTAACAGTGTGAGGCTGCTACATCTAGTAATTTATCAAGTTTTTTTTGTTGTTGTTGTTGTTTTGTTTTCCGTCAATTAAACTGGTGCTATGCAGATTTGCAACAAGCTCTCTATTAGTGAAATATGGCTGCTATGCTGAAATAAACAACGGAAAGGTTTTCACCGAGAGCCCCGAGCCCATTTCTCTGCAAAACATGTCACCAGCAGATAGTGAAGTTTCATATCGGTCGATATCGATAATTATTGATCATGCAGGTTGTGACTGACAACTTGTTGTGCATTCTGAGAGGTGGGAGCAGCTAAATATAAATATAAAAATTTGGAAATATCACAATAGTTTTGACCAAATACCTCGACACTGAGACAGCATTGCAAGGATGACTGTTGGTGATCTCAAAAAATATGAATCCATCTGATGACATTTTTTGATAAATAATAATCGTCAGTGTGGATAAGTGGGTAAATTAAAGAATTAAAGAACAACGAGAACAGTCTGGTGAGTTCAGAAAATAGTATCACTTTACTGAAATGAAGCCTTTTCAACCAGGAAAAGACAAAACTTCTGCTATATAACGAAACCCAAAATCTGTCACAATATCTTGTCTCATATCACGATACAATAACAATTTATTGCCCAGCCCTGCCGGCAGACTTCTGGTTGGCTTAAGGCTGTCATCCTGCTGCTCTCTCTCTCAGATGGAGATCGTTTCGATGGGGGGTTTTCACGTGAACTGAGCTGAAATTATTCGTTACTTAATTAACCAGCAGAAAATTTAGTATGGCATCAGTCATTTTTCAAACAAAAATGCTAAACATTCACTTGTTCCAGCATCTCAGTTCTCAGATTTTGCTGATTTCCTGTTAAGCTGGATTTTGTTGGGGTTTAGACTAATGCTAATTACTACAGTCTAATTGTTCCATTTGCAGCCTAACGTGAATTTATGTGGCTCTGCTAACACTTTCTGTTCTGTTCCTGCTGTAATTTATTCACAGATATCCTGCAGTACTACCTTAGTTGCAGTTTGGAACAAACCAACCCCTTTCAGCAGGTTTGTAGCATAAATTCCCAAATAAATTTCTGCATGTTTGAGTTTTTAACACATTTAATCAGACATTTTCCTCTTCAGATAAATAAGCTGTCTGACTGGTAGCTTGCTCAACATTAATGTGAAGTTATTAATACTCAAATCATAGCACTCAGTAGATTGTAGATGCACTCTCTGCTTGCTGCATGACCTTGTAATTGGTAAGAATTCAAGTAGGCACAATGAGTTTCTCTAATTGCCTCAAAGGACTTTTTTTCTGTGCAGTAGTACAATACTTCTCTTTCTGCCTGCAGCCAAACTGCTGCAGAGCGGCGTTTCCTGTGTGTTGCTCTGATAGCATGCCCTGGCATCAGAGGCTGTTAGAAGCTTAGAGAAGCAGAACGTCGCTGTACTGAGAATCTATAGTTTGCTTTAATGGACTACCTACAATTTATCTTGCAAACTTCATGAATAAATCAAAACTTTTGAGTGCTGTTGAAATCCAGGCTCTCCATCTATTGTTAGTTCAGCTGTAAAGAAAAGGACGCTGTGTCTCAAGTAGGCAAGCCTTTCAGCTCTCATCAAAAAGCTGTCAGCTTGCACGATAGCTGAAGGCCTTTGGTAATGATTTTAAAAAATGGAAATACTTTTGAGATGTGCCGGCCCATAAAAGTATTCATACTTTATTTCAGAAGCTTTCCGGGAGCCACAAAGCGTTAGTGGAGATGCAGGATGACGTGTCTGAACTGCTGCGCTCTGCCACTGGAGAATATAAACAAACTAAGGTATGTTTCAACACACTCTTTACCATATATACCACAATACATTGTAGCTGTAACCACAAAAACCCCCCACCTGAAGGCCGCAAGCTGTGCTGTACCATTGTGCCATTTATGATGACAAAATATCCCCATGAATGGGACCAAACGAGCGACCTGCAGAGAAGTGAAGTGCACCTGTCCACATAAAGATCTGCTGACGGCCCACCTGGGACCATTATGTCCATTTAGCTGCATGAGGCTTTTACTGGGCCTTGTCAATACAACACTGCGGTATTGTCTGGTGCTGGTCCTTACACTGTGTTGACAGAGGCACAAATGAGAGCTGACATTGGGAATTGAGAGAGGCATATTTCACTTCACACACCCGCACAGAGAAATGTGCTGAGGTTGTGGAAATGTTTATATCAGGCAATCAGACGCTTTTTTTTCCGCCGGGGTTCTAATGAGAGCTGGAGAAAGGTAGAGAAACAGTCCATTAAAATGTATCTTACATTCAAATCTGCCTTTTCAGCTGCTGGGTACTGTTGTGTACTGATGAAAGACACATCTCAGGCAAATGTGCGTGGAATGGATAATCAGAGAATGAATCATTTAATCTCAAATCGCAGACTGCTTTTCACATGCCGTTCACGTTTTATTTCTTGACTGGAAGCTACCACTTAGTTGCATTTTTGTAATATAGACATTGACAGTTATAGTCATTTATTTTGTCTTTAATTGGCTTTGTTATGGATGGTTGTGACATCCAAGCACTCCCAGGTGCCAAAGTGGGATTTCAAGTTAAGCCTGTTTCAACATTGCAAATTTGTGTGCTTTTTTTCCCCTCATGTATTTACAGGGAAGTTTGGAAGAGATCCAGGGGATCCTGAACACCACAGAGATCAGTCTTCATCAGCTCACCGCCCTGGTGGACTGCCGCAGCCTGCACATGGTGAGCAGGAAGGAGAGAACATAACAAACAGATAATCTTAGTGGAGAGTTGCTCCATATCTGATGAGAATGGACTTTAGGACTGATCTGTTGTGACATCTTTTTAGTGCAGCTTAGTTGTATAGAGCAAACTCCCCTTTTATGCTTGTGCAGCTGACTCCACCTGTCACCATCAATAACATTCGCCTTCCTCTATGCAAGTTCTTGTCCTTTTGATGCCAGCTATGTACCATTTATAAAGCTGCCTGAATGACAAGTACTCAGTTAACGCAATGCTTTGGTGGATTTTCCCTCAGAGACTTTCAGTAACTTTAGTCAGTCGTAGTTATATGAGTAGTTTCTGCTGTGCTGTGAATGCAGAATGGAGATTCTCTGTCATAATATTTTACAGTGTAGTGCTTCTTTTTAAACTGAGATAAAAATGCACTGTTTTCCTTCTAGCTCGCCAACCCTGAGCTCATTGGTTTGACCGAGTTTAAATGAAAAATCACGGCGAATGCGGTTTGAAGGTCCTCTCAGGCTGCATAAAACCAAATCAGGTGTTCCGGTGAAAACACAGGCTTCCTCCTTTCATTTGAATGAGGCTTTTCAATTGTGGTTGTGGCCATCTGAGCCACAGCGGCTACCCAAATAAACAGATTGAAACTGGCTAAACTAGGGGAAATGCAGCCCTATGTCACGCTGCGGCAGCCAGTCACATGAAGGGGCCGTCTCCCAGTGATCAACCACCACCCTTGAATTGTGGGAGGAATAGAGCACACAACTTGAAGTCACACTGTGGGTCTAGTTATGTTAATAAGTGACCCTCTCACCGCCAGTCAACCCAGCAGCGTTTCAGCAGATCACCTGATTTGGTCTGAATTCAGCTTTTAGGCCCAAACATACTTTCCATGTTGTGTGTCTGAGGACTCGTCCACTCGTGCAGACTTGGAAAGTGGTTTCATTCATACTAAAACAAAAGTCCACGCCAGCCTGGCCGTACCTGATATGCAGTGTGCAGATTGCAGCAGAATAAAGAAAAGATCACAGAAGAAATTTTAGTGGCTGCACTTCTTTTCTTTTATAATTTTTAGCCAGACTGCCAATACTAATAAATCCGTGTCATCCAGGCAGAGACAACAGGGGAAAAAAAAGGTTCTGCACACATGAAGGAGAACACATTCTTACCTGAGTGGGACGTACTCTTTTTTGTTATTGTTGTTTACGAAATGAGAAAAATTTCAGTCCGAAATGTTGCCGTTATTTAGTGTAACTACAGTAAAAAACTAATTATGTCAAAACATCGCTGTTTTCACACACATGAAAGAACATGCGCTGTCACCACGCCTTCAAAGCGTTCAGTCAAATTTTGGGCTGCACACGGACTGTTCGCGGAGGCGTCCGCATGGACCCTCGTGGACATGGGTGGATGAGAATTTTTATGTACCAGAGTGGCCTCTGTGGACAAGTGGACACAGAAAGTATGAATCGGCCTTTAGGGTTCATTTACGCTCCCTTTTACGCACGAAAACCGACGTTTTAAACGATATTATCGTCACTACTCTTATACTTCCATCTCACAATGGGATGGATGTTATGCACTACGTCCAGTAGAGGGCACCTCTCAGAGTCAAAAGTTAACTTCACTTCTCCTTCGCTGCCGTCCAGCTGACATTCAGTTCCCATCCGATCTCTTCCAGGTGGATTAACTGTCTGTGCCGGGGATGATATCATAAATATATCTTTAATTCTGTACAATCTCACACAGCCTCTCCTCAAAAAGTTCTGCCATTTTTCCAAAATATTCTTCTTTGCGTTTCACTGGTCTTGCTTAAAATAAGGGCTAGAACTAAACTGCTTTGCATTTTTGTTTTTCCCTTTCCTCCCTCTGTAGGAAACTTCTTGAGTTGCTCCAGATGTTTGGGTTTAGACTCTGATTTAGTTGTTTCTGCTTTAATTGAAGTAGCGTCGCTCCTTTCTGCAGGATTACGTCCAGGCCATGACGGGACTGTGTTACGACGGACTGGAAGGCCTCATCTACCTCGTGCTTTTCTCCTTCGTCACTGCTCTTATGTTCAGCTCGATCGTTTGCAGTGTGCCTCACACCTGGCAGGCCAAGAGGTGAGACATACACTGACCATCTATACCATTACATCCTTCAACACAATCACATTGGAACCAGTGCAAAAGCTTTCAAGCTGAGTTTGTGGGCGCGACTGTGTATACAATGAGAAATAATTTAAGAGGATAAGCCCATCAATTAGTCATGGTTTTACAGCATCTACAGTGCTTGTTTTTACGTGACATGGGAATGAAGAAGACGTGTTTCAGAATAAATCTACACAGATAAGGAAACATGACTGCTTTTGTGTAAAACCTGTTTTGTTTTGCTGTTCAAAGACTGTCTGTTTACCACTGGGTAATATCCAGAAGGCTACAGCTGATAGATTGCTTCCCGTTATCCCCCGTAATTTTTCCAAGTTAGCCTAAATCTGTCATAACGCAGCCGGAGCTGGCGTCTTTTTGTGCAACTGAGGGGTGAAATTATTCTGGTTTCTTTGTCTTATCAGCAGCAGATAGTGTTTGCAGGTTGGCTGCGAGGAAAGTGGTTTCCCAGGCACAGCCGTCTGCTCAGCTGCACCACATAATTAGCTGATCCCTCCTAAGCATTGGGGGGCATGTTTATCAGTTTGATCTCAGCTGGAGCTTCCTGTTATAAAGCAAAGGCTTACACGCTACCAGTCTGCTTTTCTTAGTGGTCCATGCTAAGCTTGTTCTTCTTTTTGCAGTTATTGTGATATAAGAATTTAGATTTTTTCAACCACAGCTTGCGCTTTTTTTGATTAATATTCAAGATTAGCATTTCTGGAGTGGTAAAAAGTAAATCATCCTTTTATTTTAAATGCATGCCCTGATGTATAAATGTATTGTAAGCTGCACTGAATGAAATCCTATGACCTCATGGATCAGATATGCAGGAAAAAGCCTATAGGATGAACACTAGAGGGCGACAGGCTCCATGATGTCAGTGTCATCATTGCTCTGCTGTTACAGATCATGTTTGGTGCATTACTGTAATCTTACATACTCTGTGGAGCTTCATTGTTTGAAAAGAACCAAATGAAATCACACTGTTTCTGCAGATGAAGGTTACTGCTTTTATTTGACAACATGAACAAATGCATTTAATGTCCTAATGCAAAACTAGTGTTATTACATTCTCTGCAGTAACTGAAGAGGCTGCATGAAGCTATGTTCACAATCTGTGTATGTTGGGCCCCTTTAGAGCCAGTGGAAAACTGCATTTTCTCTGCTTCACACAGCACAGAGTTCCTTTTGTTTCCTCTCCCTAGGGCTGTGATGAAACTGAATCAAAATGTGACTGAGAATAAACAAAAAAAAAAAAAGTTACCACGTGGCTCTCTGTGCTTCTTTATCACTCAGATGGGACAGGGGGTCCCTCTGGTGGTGGTGGTTCAACATTGTCGTGTGATGTTTTGCAGGAGCGAGGAAGACAGCGAGGACGAGTCCCTGAGCCACGGAGGAAGGCAGAACCACGATAACCTGTACCGAGTCCACATGCCCAGCCTGTACAGCTGTGGCAGCAGCTACGGCAGCGAGACCTCCATTCCTGCTGCGGCCCACACCGTCAGCAATGCACCTGTCACCGAATACATGTGAGCATTACAAACTACTGTGGATTTGGCTAGGAAGCTGCACCAAATGAGAGGCACAAGTGGTAGATAATTTATTTTCACAGCCCAGCCCGGGTTGTGCACAGTGTGGCTGATATTAGATACTTCATGTACTCGGGAGCCAGTTTTTATGTCCTCACAGAGCAGCTAAGCTCTCATAGAGAAGTCACGCAGTGGCCAGCAAATGCAGCTGTTGCTCTCCAGCTGTGATGCCTGTGAAACCCAAAGCTCCTTCCCTCATGAGTGAAGCTCAGTGGAAGGGAAACTAGGGGGAGGGGATCCCCATGTTCCTGGCTCTCAGGCTTCAGGCTTTGCTATGCTGAAAATTGACTTGGAGCGTTTCATGAATGCAGTGTACGGCATTAAATTCCTTAAAGCAGTGTGCAGGGGTTTATGCACTTCTTGGCTCGTTGTGTTTGATTTCACTGTGTGTTTAATCCAACAGGGCTCAGAACGCCAACTTCCAGAACTCTCGCTGTGAAAACACGCCGTTGATAGGACGAGAGTCTCCTCCTCCCTCAGTAAGTGTCACATTTCCTGTAAAAACAGGAGAACTGTAGCAACACCTCTGGGTCTTACAGCAACTTTTTTGTGAGAGATTGACCATCAGCCATTTTCGTCCTAAATGTTTCAGGAAGTCTGAAAATAGAGGAACTTAATTAGGAATTTTAGTTCATTTTTGTTTGTGTTTCCTTCTCATCTGAAGAACCATTTTTTAAAAAATGGCAATTACGCAGGTTCAGTTCCTCTAAACCCTCAAAAAAGCTTATTTTTAATGAACAAGGAAACAAAACAAAAATGAATTTCCCAACATGTAATAGTAAAGTCTCGAACTGTCACCTGACATAATAAACGTTTGTCTTACATAGCAGTGTTTTTTTTTTGTTTTTTTTACCAGATAGAAAGAAAACAAAGACTCTTACACACTCTCATCATTTGTTCTCATTCTATTGAAATCGTCAGAGCTTGTTTTTCTTGTAGACTACAGGCTCTCAACTGTGAAAAACAGCATCATGACTTTTAGATTTGAAAAGCTCATTTGTATGCTCACTGGGCAGCGTTGCTGGCGTCTGATTGTCTACTTTTTCACAGGTGAGAGCCTTTAAAGAGTCACAAAATGAGCACAAACGATAGTTAGATTCTTTGTTTTCTACTCAAGTAAAATCGTTCTGATCCTACTGTCACTTAGACTTCACGGTGTGCAACAACTCTTTGCAGTTGCGACTTACTAGAAGTTGAATAAGATTGCAGAGGTAGAAGCTCTATGTATTTCTTCGGGATAGACCTCAGCTTTTTCCTCCTGCCCCTCCCCCGGCCTGAACCTCTAACAGAGATCCCGCCTCCCTGGTGTCTGTGTGTCTGCCTAGACCTAGACGCTGCTTTGTGTATCTTTTCTATACTCTCTTCTTGTCGTTTTTTTTTGTCCTTCTGCGGATCCATGCAGTTGTATTTGACTGCCGCGGACAGTAACAGCGGTCACAGCTGGCAGTTAAAGCCTTCGGAGAGTTCAAGATCGTTTTGGTAACCTCATCTGCTATGCGAACAGGTACAAAACATGCCCGCCTCCTCCACCTGCTGGCCTGTTCCTCCTCTGTGCCACCTCCCGAACTCCCAGCTCGACTCACCCTCTACTCAGGTCCCACCAGGGCTGCAGGACCCCCACCCCTCCCCCCACCCCACCCTGTCCTGACTCATGCTAAGTGTCCCACCTGGTGTCTCACCTGATGTTTCCTGCGGCCCTGGGCTGCATGTTTCCCTCTCCCCCTGCACCACAGATATACTGGGAGGAACATGTGAAGCTGTGACCTCTGAGTCAGTGACCAGTAAAATAAAAAAAACTGTGTAATGGTTTCAGCGATCACATGGATCTGCTTTGTCTCAGTTCTTAGGTTTGAGGGTGGACTCTGAGGGTTAGGAGTAAAATATGTCACCTGCTTTTCATAAGCATTTAGGATTGAGTTATTGAGTGTGTAACACAGAAAAATACCACTAAGAGAGTTAATTACT
>JAQFJA010000009.1:6983610-6995378 GCA_029874485.1 Naso brachycentron | reverse complement strand
AAAAAAAAAAAGTACAGCGATGAGCCACTTTTCCACAGCATTGACTGTAACTTGTGAAGCTGTGAACTTGATTCGGGCACATGCTCTCAGAGGATTTGCTAAGGACAAAGATGAGCTGCATGAAGGAAATGCAGCTGTTTGACAAGAGGAGTCGTGGGATGAATAAAAAGAAGAATTGATCCGTCATGAACTTGGCAGAGACGAGAAGTTTTTATACTACTGGAAGCAGAAACTTTTTTTTTTTCTTTGTTACAGACGACAGTGAAGCAGAGGAGGACGGACGCGTGCGTGACGTCCTCTGTAGACTCTTCACCAGACTGCTTGTTTTTCTGTCCACGTTCCTGTGAAGTTGTAGAGGCTCATCTACTTGAACAGAACTAGGAATTGTCCGTACACACACACACACACACACACACACACACACACACACATTAATGACTGTGGTCTTCTCTTCCAAATGCAGCAGTTCAGAGTCAGAAATTCCTCTCACTGATCATCCCAACAAGAATCTTAATGCAGTTTAAATGTGAAAATGTGCAAATCACCATTTCTTGGAGAATTTCAAAGGAAAACTTAATGCATTGGCAATGCAGTGTCTCACAAATGTGTTTTAGCATTTATAACAAAATTAGATGAGAGTGAGCGGCTGCTGTGAAGGGATCTGATAACTCTGCTCTCTCTATGATGTGGAAATCATCAAAGAAAATCTGCTGACATTCCCGTCGGAGCGTAAAGATCCTTCAAATGTTTCGTGAAGTTTTTGTATTTCTTCTGCTTCGACTTGCTTCTCTTAGATGTGCATTTTGACCAGTGCAAGAGGCGATTTCTTTTTTAACTGTGCCAAGAAGTTAAGCACAACTCTTTTACTATCTGAATATCTTTTTAGTGTCTTTACTGAGGCCAGTCTGTAAAGTGGACAGTTCCAGATTGCCTGTGCAGTCAAAAGATAAAATGAGCCCGACCTTTTAAAATCATTTATGCTCTGTAAAACATTATTACACTGATGCAATCTTTCTGTTTTTGGGTAGTAGTCATATTCTCTTTGTTGTTTGTAATGCAAGGCTGTTGTACAAATTATAAACATTTACAAAACAAAAAAAGGAAAAAAAAGTGGCTGAGGTTGACATGTCTTTTTTAATTTCTTTAAGACATTTTTCACATTTTCAAAGATTTTTCTATTTGATTTGCTTATAGGTTTGTTTGTTTTTTTAAAATTTTAGAGTCTGTAGCAAGCACTATGTGTTGCTTCATTAATGTGAATACAGTAAATAGGTTTTAATTTTTCTTTGAATTTTTTTTTTCTGGAAAAAAATCACTGTAGATGTAATTTTTTTTTTATACATCATTTTTGCAATCTCTAAAATGTGTACGTGTAAAACCTGTGGTTATACTGAGCTTGAATGCTGTGTTTTAAAATTAAACAAACCTTAACTGTAGTGCACCTGTCTGTGGATTTCTTTGTTCTCCAATCCTGACCCGTCACAGACACTAGGTAGCAGCATAACCCCACTGCAAGCTCTCATCTCACATCCCATCTACTTTTAGAGGTGTGCATCTCATTTTTTTAAAGACTATTTTAATATTGTTTGACACAGAAACCAACATTCTAAACGACACATAATGTGAACTAACAACAGCCAAAATATGCGATGTAATACAACTTCACACAAGACCAGAAAGAATTTTGCTGTGTGTGTTTGTTGAAATGTTTGAGTAACTGGTTTTAATCAGCATGTGAAATACGTTGTAGTGCTGACTGAAGGATTTTAAAGTGTAACTAAACCGCCAGAGTTCTGGCTGAAGAGCCTCATTCCTGAAATTCAAAAAAAATGCATCTAGGATCCTCTGGTTGCTTGGCAACAGGCCTCAGCCTGATAATAGTATCTTGGCACTGGTGACATCACATTTCACCTTATCAACCAATTAAAATGCATCAAAAATTGCTTTGCCATAGCAGTGTTTCAAGCAGTAGATGGCAGTCACTACGCACATTTGTAACTGAATATGGAAAAGTCAGTTAATTTACACTAAAATGTCAAGATTAAGACCTGAATCAATCAAAAATACTACTAAATACTTCTCAGCCTCGATTTTCAGCTGTAAAAAGTGATGTAAGAGTTTAGTTACTCTTGAATATTTCTTTTAGTGTTTGTTTTTTTAAATTTAACCAGAAAGACTTTTTGAGATTTGTAAGTGTGCGTTTAATTTAAAATAGTCACATTTAACTTAAAAAAGGAGCTTATGCACATGAAATGGATTGGACTTAGGCTGTGATGACATGAAGTTTATTCATCTATCTGATCTAAACACACAGAAAATTCAACTTAAATGGCTTATTAACAAGCCTAACACTGGTGTACTTGGACAACAAGTGTCACACGGTCCTGTACAAAGTGAAATGATCGGGGCCATTAATTGACCTAAACGTCCATTTTGTAGAATTTATGTAGATTTCCCGTAATTTGTGGAATGTGGCAGCAAAGGTTTATAATATTCATGAGTATTTTCTCATAAGAATTGTGTTTGCATATTTCAAACGAGCCCTTTACAGTCACGGGAGTGGTTCGTCTCTTACAGAGTCTGCCATGTTGCACTGCAAGTTTCTACAGTAGCTCAGAATGGACAAACCAGACACTGGATCTGAAGAGGACCTTTTGCATTTTTCACGTCTGTAGCCACTTTGGCTCTTACTGCTGGCTTGGAAGAGGAGGGTGAGTTTTGGGATATTTAGTCGGGTGCAATCTGCAAATTCACCACTAGATGCCACTAAATCTTACAGACTGATTTTTAATGTAAAAAAGATAAAACTATACTAACGTGGAAACTTTGATCAAAGCACCAAAAAGTGGTATTCACTGAGGTGGAATAAATAGAAGAGAGTATGAGCGGTAGAAACTATTTGAATTCCGTTTAAAGTTTTTTAGATTAATGTCGGTCTTTTGCAGCTTACAGAATGTGCACTGTGTCTGCAGAACTAAAGATGATAAATGTACATATTTGTTGCTTGCAGTGCTGTGACAGCCTGCAGGCCTGCGCGCTGATGACTCTGAGTGGAGCAGAAAGGCAGTTCTGTGTTTCTGACCTCTCTGGGCCGACAGCAGGCGAGAGGTCAGTGTCAGCATCGGGCCACCAGTCTGCTTTTGTCAACTTCCTTCATACCGTCGTCCAGCTGCTGTCGCCCACAAACACAGAATTCTCATGAGGAAGTCTGGGGGATGAACTGGATCCTAAAATGATAGCGGGAGTGGGCGTTCGGTTCCTGTTTATTCTTTTTTAATGTTTGGGCTTTAAATGTGTCTCTGAACTTTCATCGTACAAAATGTGTCTTCTTTGTAAAAGCAATAATGACTTCATATTTGGTAGTAAATGCAACATTTTCCTGTAATCTTTAGAAATATTTTCTGTCTCACTAATGAATCTCTAGATTACATCATCTCCTGGGTTCCCTGCTGTTTATTGTGGGGGACGGAGCAAACAAAGCAGTAAACAAAGCCTGATGGCAGCAGAGATTTTTTTACCACCCGCCCTACACAGAGACCCGGAGATGCAAATGAAATTTCACACGGTGTCACTGTCGAGGAAATTGAATTAGCCTGCTCGTTGCTGGACTTGAGGAATGCATTACTAATGCTTTGAGGTGAGGAGCTGAATGAAGGGGGAGAGGGGGAGGGAGGGGGTGCCTGCTCCCTCTGAAACCCTCGCAGACACTTCCTGAGTCTGGCCAGGCTCTCTGCCAGGTGGTCAGTGCACGGAGCTCCTTTTCGTCAGTGCCAGGCAGCTGCACGATGGCCAGGAGACACAGGAGAGAGTTAGAGCTGCACAACTCAAGACCTCCATTTAAAGTTTTATCAGCCTGAAGCGCGCAGCAGGCAGCATCACAGCATCACAGCATCACAGCCATTTTTACTGAGACTTCTCGGGTTCTTCTGTTCTCCATTCCCACGAGAAATGACATGCAAATATGTCTACAGCGCAACACTGATTCCATGCCATTGATATTCAGACGCATTTGCAATTTTCTGACTTCTAGATTCCATCTAATGTAATATAGTGGAAAACTACAGGGACTCACAGAGGACATTAAACTGCCTGCCTTTTTCTTTTTGTTACGTAGCAGAAAGAACTTTGAAAATCCTCCTCAGTGATGCATTCAAAGCAACCCTGATATCTTAAATCTGTATAAAAAATTACATTATTAAATAAATAAACAACAAACAAAAACTTACACTGCTGATGTGAAACATCGGATTTAGGTTCTTTCTTGCGCTGAAAAGTTGCAGTTGAGCTTCCAGCGTCTTGTCTGCTCTGTGATAGTAATCTGCTGATTGCTTTTTTAGATTAATTTATTTATCATTTTGTCTATGAAATGTCATATGATGCTTAGTGCAGTCAATCATCAAAACTGCCTTTAGTCTTAAACATTTTAGTACCTTAAACGCAGCAAATTCTTTTATTAAGCTGAAACTGCGAATGTTTGACATTTTTCCCTGGAAAATGGCTCAAACAGTTAACTGATCATCAAACTAGCCGGCAAATAATTTTCTTCTGCTTGACTAAATAATTATTCACCTAATTGTCGCAGCTCTGTTTACCACTTTTCAATAAGGTTTCTTTGACATAATGTGATCATATAACATGAGAGGGAAAATCTCTTATTAGTGGAACTGCTCATAGCTCATGAACATGTGAAAGGTTTCAAGGGGCCCCAGCTGGACAATTTCTGAGCCACTGGTTTAATCTTTTACAATGTGTTGTATTACAGATATGTAAAATATTCATCTTTAAAATAACTCCTAACTGCAGCTATCAAATAAATGTAAAAGAGTAAAAAATAGAAAATTTCCCTGAAGAAGTTTGACGAAGATGCACTTTCGTCCCTTTCACTTCGCTTCTACCTCTCACTGCTCAACTTGTCTCATCTTCTCACCACAGTGAGATGATGATGATGAGGAGGATCGGGAGCGTCTTTGTGTTTGTGGAGGGAATCCTGCTGCTTTGTTGCTGCTGTGTTTACAGGCAGGAGGAGTCGAGGAAACGGGCTGCCTGGTTTGTCTCCTTTGTGCCCGAGGCTCTGAGGGAGGAGGCAGCTGCGTCCTGGGAGTCACGGCTCTCGTTATTCACACCTCAGCTCCTCCTTTGTGCACATCACCCGGAGCAGCCAGAGGGAGCACAAACCCAGTGAGGGATTTATGGAGTTGTCCGGTTCTCCTCGTCCTCACCTTTTCACTCCACACAGAGAGCCTCCTGCTCACTGTGACGCCTCATGACTCTCTTTCCTTCCTGCTCCTTTAAAGTGGTTTTGTGGCAAAGATAGTCTTTTTTTATCCAAAGCACTTTACAGTCTAAAGCTTTTATCTGTCTGCTCAAAGTATTTCCAGTCCATGTTTCCTTTGCAGCAGTTATCCAGAAGTGTGTTGCAGTGATTAGACCCAAACTCTTCCTGCAAAGTTGCGGAGGTGTTTTATTCCTATCAAACAGAATAACAGTGATGAGTGAGTCGCTGCCTGAGGTGTCACAGCATCGTTTGCATCCTGATTTGCATGTCTGTCAAGCATCGTGAGGCAGTTATTTTACTTTGATGCAAACTACCTTCATGTCACACATCGAACACTGCTGTATAATTTACAGACAACAATCCATTTTTCTAACAGTTTGGTGTTTTCCTAAAAACAAACCAGCCGGAGGATGACGAATATTATGACACAGTTACAGGAACTCATAAAATCATGAACACTGACTGACCTGGAAGTACAGTAGTTCAGATAAGCACTTTCTGCAAAAGTTTGAACATTAAAATTACAAGTTAATTTATTTAACCTATTAAAAAAGCAAAAAATAATCTTTTAACACTTCACCTCTATTTAGCATCTATCAGCAGGGCATAAATATTTGATAAATAGTTTGTAATATACTATAATGTGTTAGTAAGCATATAAATGATTGCTGTTGGTGTTAGCAAAACAGATAAAGATGTAATGATACAAATTACGTGTCAACAAGAGAAGTTAATGCTGAACATTTATTAGAAACTTAAAAATTCCCTCATATCTGCAAATTATTAGTGTGTAATGAAGAAATTATGAGAAATTTCCAAAGTAAAATATTGGCACTTAATGTTAGGTGTCACAGGGAATTATGAGGTAATCAAAAAGTACGTTTGTTTAGTAATTGTACAGCAGGTGAGAGTAACTCTGGCGTAATTTAAATGACTTTAAAAGAGACGTTTAATGAAATGAAATAGATAAATTCAACAGAAAGCTGAACACTTAAAAAGTGAAGTTAATGTGCTGAGTCTGGCAGGATGAATCATCATCATATATATATTTTTTTTTTTTAAAACAACACTTAAAGTGAAAATCAGCCATTTTTTGCAACATATCCGCCCACTGAGGAAATAAGGACCTGTGGGGCTTCATGCAGGCAGCCTGGTCATCTTCCAAATACCTCAGGTCCTTCACTCAAGTGCTGCTCACTGAGAGGTTCAAGTCCTTGCACAGGCGGGATATGTGATACCTGGATTATAGCTAACAGCCACTTGGTCTGCCTCGAGAGCACATGTTGAGCAGGATTAAAGCCTGTGCCAGTTGCTGTGAGATCTCTCTGCGGGCCGATGGGACTTGTCCCGCCGCTCCTAATCCTCCAGACAATGCAGGCTGTTAATTGGAGCCTGACTGATATAGCAAAGGCAAGTCATGAAGACAATGTATGAGCGTCCAGCCTCTCTGTAATCCTACGCACACTGAGGAATGTCCCTCTGTGGGCGCCATCCATACCTCACCAGATCTCCTGAATTCCAACTCTGAGGACTTTTTTTGAAGTGATGGTCACAGCTACTGTTTTGTTTTTGATTCAAACCAAACACAAAGAGACGACGAGAGCGACTTTACAGAGTTGTGAAATTTCACACATTCCGCACAGAGCACTGATGAGAGGTGCAAGAAAGCTCACCCATGTGTTTGTGTTTCACTCAGCGGGTAAACTGTTGTCAGATTTACAAGTGAAGGTGTTGTTGTCATTCCACCTTTAAACTGGGAGTAATGTCATTGTTGAGACCAGCGAAGCTTTAATGTTATTAAAGATCTTCTTACATTTGATCATAAATTATTTTTACATTTTCAGTGATGTTGTAGGTTTTTTTGTCTTAGTAATGTTTCATGTTTGTAATGTAATCATTTTGCATCTTATTGTATTGTTTCACAGCACTGAGTAGTTGTTTTGCACATCTTTGTGGTTGTTTTGTGTCTCTTTAATCATTTATTGTTTTTATATCTTTTATATAATTTTTTAGTTGCGACCAGCAGCTCTACAGGTCGCTCTGTCGGTCTGTTGTTCAGTTGGTCCACAAAAATTCCCCACTCTTTGGCGGCCACAGTTTTCATCTTAGGAGGCTGAAATTTGGCATGGAGGTCAAGTGTGTGTTTGAAGGTGTGTGTCTGTGTTTATGCCAATTGGCTAAAATGGGCGCGGCAATGGGAGTGGACTCTTGCAAATATATTCACAGACTTGCACAAGATTTAGTGCAAAGTTTTGTCATGGGCCAAAGGACAGCTGATTCGAGCCAGCTGGCAAAAGGGGGCGTGGCAGTGGGAGTGGCCTGCAACAAAAGGCGTATAACTTCTCAAGGGATCCATGTGTCATGGCAAAACTTTGTAGAAACACACACACACACACATGCACGCACTCTTTCATCGGTCATGGCTTGCCCCGCCCCTACACTTTAGCCCCTCCCCCTTCCATAAGTCATCAACTGTTTGTCAAAGGCTCTTGTGGGAGGTATCATTGCAGACAGTAATTTTTATTTCTTCACTCTCTTTCTTTTCAAATATACAGTTATGAAAGAATTTAACATTAAAATTAAATACACAGTATTTTGCATCCCAACATTTCTTCCTGCTGGTCGCATGTCTTTGTGGTTATTCTGTGTCTTGTGTAATTTAATGTCTATTTGAAGTGCTTTTGGTTAGTTTTTTAGTCATTTTGTGTCCTGTTTTGTGAAGCTGTTTCATTGACTTGCCAACAACAAATGTTAACAGACATTTTATACGAAGAGTCTGGTGGCTGTGTGTCCTTGCCTGGTTTGCCTCAGGCTGGCAGGTCACTACACGGGTGACAGTCACGACACTCCGAAGATTTTAATTTGTCTTCTCCCTGCGGTGGAGAAACGTTTGTAGGTGGGCAGGCAGCACTTCTGCTCAAGTGTGACTCAAACTGAGACAGACACAAGTCATGCAGGACGTTAATGTTTTGTAAACAGAAAATGGTCGATATTTGGATCCTGGCTCCTTATCACTGGGTGATAATCATCAACAGCCTCCAGTCATATTTCATCAGTTCAGTAGTGACAGTTAGGTGGTCGAGCTGCAGTTGGATGTTTGTGTTCATCTCTTGCCTGTTGCCACACGATGTGTATGCAAATTACTCACATCATTCAACTGCTGAGAGTTCAGTGACAAGGTTTTTGGAAATACCTGCATAAGGACTTCTTAATGCAGTTTCAATGTTAACACACTTAAACATTTTACTCCAAGAAAAAGTCAGACATGCTGTCTTATTCATTTTCTGGTGGATAGTTAGTAAAGATTAGTCTTATTGAGAAGTAGTTCAGCTGGTATGGATTTAAGAATTTATACTTGCGAATTTAAGTGAGAATATGAGACACTGATTCACTCCACAGTTATAATAATGCTGTCATCACAAAGCCACATTTAAGCTGCGTTTCCCCTGGGACGAGGAACTCTGAGCTGTTCCTAAACACAGTGTAGCTTAACCACAGGGTCTAAATTAGTCCTGGGGACCCCAGAAAATCTCATCTCAGCCGTACTTGAAGTCGGCTACTCTTCAAAAGTACAGGAACTTAAAGGGCCGGGCTCAGAGCACTCAACATTTCTGATTGATTGAGTTCTGGTGACATTTTATTTCAACCACCACTTTTAAAAAATCTGCATCCAAAAACGCATTTGTTTTTTAATTAATGAGCTTCAGCACGTTCTTATTGAATTACAGACGAAAGCATGCAACAGATAAACCGAGCATAAAGTCAGTAGTTGCTTTTTCGTGCATCAGCAGACGAGTTTGCCTTAACTTTGCAGGACATGAAACCACTGTGGAAACTGAGACCAACAGGCTGGAAGATCCTCAAAGTTTACTTAAAAAATAGTTTCTGAAACTCAAACTTGTGAGTACTTTG
The DNA here is from genome assembly GCA_029874485.1 of Naso brachycentron. Classification (NCBI taxonomy): domain Eukaryota; kingdom Metazoa; phylum Chordata; class Actinopteri; order Acanthuriformes; family Acanthuridae; genus Naso; species Naso brachycentron. Next base: position 6,986,191 of record JAQFJA010000009.1, on the reverse strand, counting down.
GGTGAAAATGTGTCTTCAGTGTCTCAAGTGGTTCATCCTCTCTGTCAAAGCTCTGTCTTCTGTCTCAACTGTGTCTCTGTGTGAGGCTGAAAACTTGGCCTGAGCTCAGGGTGTAAATTGAAATGCTAACAGTGTTCACTTCACAAACTCCAGTCTCGTTGTATTTATCATTCTGCAACTGCTCTCATGACAACAGGCGGAACTGCTGTAGCAAAAGTAAAGAAATGTAAAGAGTGGAAAAACCCCACAAAGGACAGTAATCACAAGTAACATCTGCAGTTCATGCAAAGTTGCTCACAGATGTGACAGACTGGCATGTTTGAGGATTACAGATGAGCTGGAGGAAATGCTGTGAGGTTCATTTAAATCTCACAGGGCTACACTTACATTATTTCCTCTCACTGCAATGCAGCAGATGCGGACTTCTTACTGAACCATAGTTACCTTTACCAATGTGCATGTCTCTTTAGTTATGACTTACAAAATGTTACAAGTGACAGCTCTGAGAGGCTGAGCTTAAAAACAAAAGCGACACACACAACATGAGTTATTTATGTAAAAACCTTCCTCTTTCATAGGGAAAATCAAACTGCTCATGATCTGATTACTGTTTGCACATTCACAGCTTGCCAGTTTAATAATACAAGAGTTTTAAAGTTAAGCCGCATGCCCTCTGTTCCCATGGGTGCAGTGCCAGAGGAGGGATCTCCTTCTTCCTCTCATTAGGGGTCTGAATGAAGCTGATCAGCCATTTAACACTGAATAAATGCTTAAATCTCCTGATGGCTGTCGTATTTTTTACATTTCATGACTTGAAACTATGTTCAGGTTTGTGCTATCCAGATTTATTGGAAACATTTTATAAGGCAACCGAAAGAAAGTGGGTGCAGATGACTGATGTCTGTTTGAACATGAGATTTAGACACATGAAAGACGGACGTTTTTCCCACTATACATTTCTGGAAGGCAAAGCCGTGATTATGGTTTGTGGTGGGGATGTTTGCTTGGAGCAATTTGTCTCCCATGCAAGACTTTGGTGATGGATCTTTGGCTCTGTGTCTGCCAGAGTTTAGCCAGCATGCACATACACTGATAACATTTTGTAAAACTGTATTTTATGCTGATTTTTTTTAATGCAAATAATGTGTTTTATTGTGAGTAAAATTCTGTCAGGCAGCTTTTTTCAATAAAAAGACGTTATTTAAGAAAATATCGACACTAAAATATAAAAATAGTCCATTACAATTAAAAGTCCATAGGGACTTTTGATAATGTGACATTATTAGACTATATAGCCTGTTATATAATTGAATATATGCAATAACACGTCAGCAGCATTTTAATGTTGTAGCTAGCTGCTGTGGAGCTAATTTTACCCTTTCCACACTGTTGGCTGCTTAAGTCAACTGTATAAGTATTTCTGAGTGTTACAGTTTTTTTAAAATTCTTAATCAGTGAAATGATTTTAACTACAAATGTCAAATAAACACTGTGATTAATAGCTTAGTACAATATTTCCTTTTGAACAGAAGTAAGGAATCAAAATGCAAGTAGGCTTATTCATGGAAGTCATCAGTACTTACAGTACTGAGTACAGAAATGTGCTCAGTTATTTTTACATTGTTTTTACACTTTTTTTTTTTTTTTTTGGACAGATGTTTTTTCTTTTTGACCGAACCAGCTTAGCGGTTTCCTCATTTTACAGTCTTAATGCCAAACTACATGAGTGGCTACAGGCAGCAGCTATGCTGTTAGGCATACATACATATTGTGTGTATGTGTGTGTGTATGTGTATGTATGCATGTTTGTGAATGAGTTAAAAAATTAATAATTTCCCTTTTTTTGATAGTTTTGAGCCGTCATAAAGTAAGGGAATTTCTGCTGCACATAACATTTTATATTTTATTATTACATAGCTTTGTTGGATACTCAATTCTGATTAGTCGATTACGACATTCTAAAGTCTGTTATTTCTAAATAACAAACCACTGCAGTGCATAACAGACTGTTGCTATGGACATAGTTCTGATCATAGACTCTGGAAGACGACATCCAATTATATCAGTCGGCAGAAAGAAATCTGGTAAAAATACCAACTGCAGTTCCAGGTGTGTCGACTGCAAAAAGCCCCAGCAAAAAGAAAACAAAAGGATGAATGAGGACAGAAACATCGGCATTAATATCCCCAAAGAAGTCCCATTCACCTTGTCTCACTTCACCATCAACGGGAATGTTTAATGTTAATTATAATCTTTCAGAAAGGCCTATGCACATTGCCATGCAAGCAGTTCCAATCATTGAGTCAGACTATTTTTTTAGGGGAAGATTATTGATTCTTTTTTCAGTAAAAAGCCTTTTAATAGGCCTAAGTGAAATAATGTCCAGCCTTCAGGCTGACACAAGACCTACATCACCCAGTCGAGGTTCTTTTCACAGTAATGACTGGCTCACTGGACAGTATTCCTCACTTGAATTAGTCCGACTGACATATTATTGAGTGGATATTTAGAGTATCCTCGCATGAAACAGAAATATTGAGGTAAAGTACAAACACTAAATGTACTGATGTGCACTAAAAAG
>JAQFJA010000009.1:6949408-6962397 GCA_029874485.1 Naso brachycentron | reverse complement strand
TATTTTAGACCAGCACGCCCTTTAATACAACCATTTTCTTTGAATTTGTTGAGATGTTAAAGGCAGAAGCAGCGCCTTTAGCGCGGGAAACAGAATTTGCTAGACATGGTTTCTTCTTTCAACATGATTAGACTCAGCATCAGCCTGTTTAAGAGGAGCCTTTTAAAAGGATGTTTAGGGGCTCGGAGCAGGGGGTGCGCCGGGATGGTGGCTCCCCATTCTTCCCTTTATCCGACTTGCCATTTTCTTTGGAATGAAGGCCATCTATCAGGAGCCCCTATAGGTCCTTTCAGGGCTGAATAAAAGGATCACTGTGAACAGACCTGTCTGTGGGTTGCTCAGACATGAGAGACAACAGATGTGTTAAACTCAGCCGGCTCCCTCACAAAAAGCCCCGCGAGCTGAGGCTGCATGCTCTCTAATGGAGAAGCAGCTTTATGTTAATTGCTGAATGGAGTCAGTCAAAGCTTCTGCAGGCTTTTAGTGAGCAAGGAGGAATCCCACGTCATAAAGAAGACCTCACTTCCCTCCACTTTCAGGAGGGGAAGAGACCATAAAATTGTTACAGTACCTTTAACCAAACTGCATCTTTAGACCCCACAGAACTTTCAGTGCAACTGTATCTACAGCAAAGGTTTACTTCCAAAAGGTTGGGATTGTCTCAAACCAAAGGAAAAATATTCTTATGTGTTTTTTCTTTAGTAATTAATGCTATTGCATCAATCTGATTGATGCCAAAAAATGGACACATTCAATGTAAGATTTTATTCTGGATTCCTGCATTTAAAGATTTTTACAATGAGATATAAACAAGTTGTGTCAGCAATGTGAAAAGTTTTTAAATAAAAAGTATCTGTTAGTGTTTTAATATTAGCATTATTAATATTAGTTTTAATCATATTATTATAATGACTATACATCAGCAAATACTGAATAAATGTAATGACATAAAAGTATAAAGTAGCACTAAATGGATTTAGCATTAAATTTCAATGCTTTTATTTTATTTTATTTCATTAACTGATTTTAATAATAAAACATGTGCTCTGATATTGGTGATTGTGACCATTGGTAAAGTATCAAAACCAAATTTCATGGTATCTCCCGTTCTTATTACAGATTCTTGTGTTTTTCCTTAAAAAACTTTGTTTTCGTCAAAGTTTCTTGGTTGCAGACAACAATAGAAAACATGGCTTCCAGTGTGATAGCAAACGGTGAGCTCTTGGTGCTGTTTGCCTGCCGGGGCCAAGCTTTCCTGCTGTATTCCTGAGGGAATCAGGATGATCCGGGAAGATCACAGCTTTTTGTCAGAGCACACATGTGTCCTTTATGGATTTTACATCGGGTTAAACTTCCCCACAAATTTAGCAGCCCAGCTCATATTAAATTGTACATGAATTATCATTTATTTTGTTGATTTCACCCAAATACAGAGGAATTCAGTCCCACTTCTGCGCCCTTGTATCCCTCGGTGACACTGAGGGAGGAGGAGCAAAGGTCCCTGCATCAAACCCTGGAGCCTAAACAATGGGAGCTTGGCGTGGACAGCCCCAGGCGAAGCCATCTGCCACGGAGAGAGTGGAGTCCCTTTGTCAGCTATTGTGGAATGTGGAAGCAGATTGATGAGGGCCGGGTGATTCCTTTAGGGCCTGCGGAGGCAGCAGACAGAGCCATGCAAGCCCACTAGACACCACAGGGAACTCCCTCTCCTTCTGTCTCCACATTTGGCAGTCACATGACACAGCAGCCAGACGCCACAACTTGGGAAAATGAAAAGGGAAGGTGTTTTGAGAAGCTGATGTAATGGTACAGAACAGCCATATTCCCAGCAGACACTCCAGTGAACTCATACTTCACAACAAGAAAAAGCTTTGTTGTGTTTCTCTCAGTGATAGCTTGAAGCGGGATGAAAGGAATGCTTTCTTTTCTCTCTCAGCAAGTGTAAGAATGAGGATTTTCTCCTCTGCTATGTTGTATAAGAATGCTGTGACCTCTAACCCTCTCAGCAGGTGTGTGTGTGGACAGCCTTTATTAAGAAAAGAGAGTCCAGCAGCTCTTTTGGAGTGGGTGGGTCGGGGGTTGGAGGACAGGGCAGATGTTGTATGTGAAATCCCCCGGGGAAAGTGTGCCGCCACAGAGTGAAGGGGTCAGGGTGCAAGGGCGGACCTCTGACACAAACCAACACAACAGACAACTCTGGTTTCCATGGCAGCTTGCTGCATCACTAAGCCGTCTGTCTCCGGGACACAAAATGTGGCGTCACTGACAAAATGAGGCATTATCTGCTTTCGATAGTGGACGAACTTCAGAATCTGGGTTAGAAAATAAATCAGGATCAGATTCAGTTTTCACAAGTATACTTCAACTTTATGATTAGATCAGTCAAAAGTAAACAGGAGGACAAACAAACAAGCATCAATTAAGTTTCATAGAGAAGTAAAAACTGCAATATTTTTCCTCCTTTTTGTTAAATTGAAGTAGTAGTAAAAAGTACCATAGAATAGAAATTCTTATGTAATTGCACTTGTTCAGTACATGAATAAATTTACGCACGCTATTTTTAAGAACAATGTTTGTGCATCATTCCCATTCATTCCTTGCTCCCATTGTTTTCTTGCTTTCCTGCTCACAAACACAATAATAAATCTTGTCCAATAAACAGCGACTATAATAAGAGACTTTAATGTCTGGGGACGGCCTGTGCTGTGGAGCTCCAAAGCCGCAGGGTGCTGCAGAAATAAGATGGAGATAAAAAGCACAGCTTGGTGTCTCGGCTGTTTACTGTAGCTGGACTGTAGGTCATTTCCTTTGAGGTGATGGCTACAGAGGAATGTAACTCTCTGCCGATGACTTTGATCAAACTGCGGCCGATTCAGGTTATCTCAGTTTGGACTAAATGGGCAACAAAACCCTTCACTTTAATTGGCTGAAGGGTCACCCACTGATTCTGGTGATCTGGTCACATCAACAAATTAAAGCCTGAAGAGAGGTTTTTATTTAATATACAATAGCTGAAATTTGGACAGAATTATATATCATCTTAGTGGCACAAGTTACTGTCAAGCTTGCTAGAGACAATATAAAACCTAGAGATTCACACAGATTCAGCATCTGACTTTGAACTTCAAATCTTGCAGAATAATTGGGCTATAAGGACATTTGATAAATCTGGACACTGTATTACAATAAACTACACTGCACTGCAACACAAAGAACTTTGTTCCTCTTAAGTTTTGCTCAGAGAAAGAGCTAACTCGAGTCATAAAAAGTGCAAGAGATTACAAAATGTTCTGCAGAAACTATTTAAACATGAGCAAAAAGACTGTCCAACAGTTTCTGTGTTTTTTTCCTCCTGACCTTGTCCTTAAAACACCATTGTTCATTCTGCCATGGGTTTGTGTCAGTCGACAAAGGGCCTTCTCTGCAACAATGTTCTCAGGCCAAATTTTTGCCCATTATATGAGATCTGTCGGCCCCATGACGCATGACATTTGTATAACATTACCGGGGTCACAGCTCACGGTCAAGAAGATAGGGATGAATGAAAGAAAGTGGGTCACTGCTTTGGACAAATCTTGAACTTCAGTCGGCATGAAGAAAGCACAGGTCACATCATACTTAGATATGCATCTTCAGCCAATGGTTGGTCATAATGTTTGAAAAGGTCTCCTCAAAGTCCCTCTTCGTCTCTCTATAGAGCTATTGTTGAAGAAGCTAAAGGAACTGCGGAAGAGGACACAAAAGATTCGCATATACCTCTGAATCTATCTAGGGATTCAGTGGAATATTAGCATGATCCTCAGCTAAAAGCTACTGGGTTAATTATTTCAAAGCTCTTTCTCTTCTTTTTGTCCCATAACAATTCTGACTGGGTTTGAACCTCTCCGTCAAGCTCTCATTAATTTAATACTTATACAATCATTTTTCATTTTTACAACCAAGAACTGACCGCAGAACTGATAAGTCTGTTAGCTAAATGTTAACATTAGCATGCTAATATGCTCTCATTGATGATGCTGACAAGCTATACTTGCCATTTATAGTATTTATTATCTTCACCATCTTAAAATTATCATGTTCACATGCTAAGGTTTGCTAATTAGCAATAAACAATTTGAGGTGAGATATTTCAACTTCCATCTGTGAACATGTTGTTTTTTTGTTTTTATGTGCAAACTATCACATAGCGTGTTGTTACCAGCTGGTATTAGCTAACAGTGCTAACAACAACATTAGCTATTAATGACCCATCTTAAATGGAACGCGATTAGCTGGGATGTGATGTCACTCCCATCTCCAAAATCCAACTTCAGGGGTAAATGGAACACACCAAAATTTGAAGTGGGACACAGAACCAACATGCTATGCTAGCCATTATGCTAGCATGGCTAAAATACAAAACACACGATGGTAAATGACGTAAAAATAGGACAACTGGATTGCTTGTGTAAATATATGTCAATTGTGGTTTACCAGAACTTTGTTTATGAATTATGTAATACAAGAACGTGCAAAACAATGTAAAAGAAAACAATAAATTATTACAGCGCTCAACTGGCAACTATTTGAACACCACGCCTAAACAAAGCCAACACCACAGACAAAAAGGAAATTCACTCAAAATTTAATGGATAATAAACAACTTGACTGATAAAACTTTGGAGTTCCTATTTTCTATCCGAAGCCAGAAGATAAGTCTCTGTATCCCTGTCTTCTGCCAAAAAGGATACAGGTACCGTCATACCTCAGTAAGCCAACACAAACATGGAAACCTCATCACTGCCTGAGCAGAGGTGGAGGGAGGAGTCCTTTCCTCTCCACAAACCTCCCTCTGATTAGCAGGAAAAGGTCATCGTCCTCTGACATCTCTTTGTCTCTGTAGTATTGACGGAAAAGATCCTGATTTCCCAGGTCATCACCGCCGCTTCACTGGTCTCAGGTTTGCCTGTCGTGGCTCACTGTGACCTCGGCTGAGCCAACGTGAACACAGTCACATCTCCAGGAAGAGTCTTTATTGTTAGTCTGCCTTTGTAGTGTTCATGTCACAGAATACCGTGGATATTTGTCATGTAATTACACCACAGTTCTTCAGGGCTATGACATACCATGATGGTATTCAGATAGGCTAATAGCCAGTATTTATCAGTTTGTGACTTCTCCATCTACACAGTTTTATATCCAGCCTACTCTTGTAAGGGTCCCAAGTAGGCACAGTTAAACATTTGGTATTTTTAACATCTGAGGATGATCTTTGCCTGTTTAAGCCATGAAAAACATGGCATCAGCCAACTTTAGCCTCTGCAAGACAAATTCAGCTGCAGCCTGGAATAATACAAATCCTGCAAAGAAATCACAGAGGGATATTATGTATGGAAACGATGAACATCAGTTGGAAGGTCTTCAAAGCCTTTGAGAACGTTCTTCTTGCCAAGTCATGCTGTAATGTTGTTTCGGGGTGCTTTGTGGATGACAAATGACAGTTTAAATAAAACTTTTGTCTAATTATGCCGTTTTATGTGGGGGTTTTTTATAAGATTTCATGGCAATTTGACCACATTTTACAGCTCATCTTAAAATCTTGTGGCTTGCTACAGAGCTAACTATAGTTATTCTTGCTATGGTGTCATCTTAATGCTTTCATGTTCATGAGTTGGTGGTTTTGGTTGTAAAAATCTCCAGCAGAGCAGAGCTCTTTATAAAAAAGCCATTTTGTGATGATTCCCTAAACATTATACTAAATCCTGTGTTGGCGGAGTTTGGAATAACAGGACAAATGGAGAGTAGGAAGTAAGCCATCCAACTTTGACCTCCATCTGCACAGTTTCCTCTTCAGTCTTCCTGGGTGGGACTCTCCCCAGGCCACTAAAACTCACACATATCTACTGTTCCCCGATAATGTCTCAAATTATACTTCTCAGACTGGCTATAGTGTTTCTCAGGGTGCTGGGGTAAGGGACCCTCGTTGTTGAGAGGGTTTGTTGCAGTTGGGCTGCGGCCACCAGAGATATTAATCTGCAGTCATGGAGCAGGAAATCAAAAATAAGCTGTAGAACACACTGAATTAGTGGAAACAGCTAGATAATCCTCTTTCTCCATAACAGTAAAGTAGCAGGCATGTTTCTCACAAAACAACTTAGCGCTGAGATCATCCAAAAGAGAGGAAAGTCATTTTAACACAAGACTTTGTGGGAAACTGAGCTATGGCTGTGTAACATTGGCTGCTTTTATTTAACCACAGCGTCTTTAAACAGATGGTAAGATACATACGTTTGTGTAAGTTTATATTGTGATGATTTGTTTAATTTTCAGTTGTAACTGCAACTTTCCTAAGACGCTCACCTGCAGTGAGACAGTGGTGCAGAGCTAAATACCAAAATCATGCTAACACGCTCACAATGTTACATTTACGCTGTTTAAAATCTTAGTTTAGCATGTTAGCATGCTAACATTTGCTAATTAGTGCTAAATGTGAAGCACAGCTGAGGTCATAAGTTTTGCAAGTACCTGATCATAAATTAACGTATGAGACAAAAGGCAATCACAGCTTTAACGAGTCATTAGGACCAAAAATATTAGTTCTAAATTTTCACAACAAACAAAAGCTGTTGATACATTTCATGAAAATCAAAAACAAAAACAACAACAAAAAATGGGATCATCAAAGTCATGAGTCAATGCATCATCTGGGATATTCAAAATTTGGGTAACACTTTACTTAAAGCATCCATCTATAATGCATAATGACCATACTTATAATGCGTCATAATGCACCTACAGTGCTGTATAATTATAGTAAGGCAAGGTTGTGTTATAATGTGTTATATATGTTCATATAATGTATTATAGTGACTGGACTTCATAGAAAGTGTTGACAAAATATGAACAGAATTTCTTTCAAATCTTCCAAGTAGGTGTTGAGGTATTTCCACTAATAAGAGAACAGTTTGACCTGCTGGTGGGTCAGAGGGGACCATGAATATCTGCAGGAAATTTAACGGCAATCCTTTTGTTCACTGTTGAGATATTTCAGCCTATACCAAACTATTGAACCAAAAGTCCTAGAAACATGTTGTTAGCGTGACTTAAAGTTAGACATTTAGCAATCTGCAACAAAATCTGCAAAAAAGAGAGATTTGTGTAGTATATACTTTGTTTATACAAAAGGACAAGGAGACCATTGAATTAAGCATGTGGCTTAAATTTGCAAGGTTGCTCATTTGCCAGCAGAGTGCAACACTTCCAGTCTTCATGGAGATCGAGGTTCAATCTGATGCATCGTTCAATCCCCTCAGGAAGTGTGTGCACCAGTGCAAGCAAAGGAAGTTTACCCCGGCTCCACAGATCTCTGTTTATGTTGGGGCCACCTCGCTAGGATGTGGAGCATTTTTTTGTCTTGCAATGTGTGTGTCATTAAGTGAGTCATTTTTTTCCACATAAGTGAAAAGCAAACAAATTGATTCTGTTGTTATTGATGGAGTGCAGGATGTAGCTCTTGGAGAACCACTGAGATGAGTTTGATGGAGGGGAATCGTCCTCTGTTACTTTAGTGTTTTCACAAACTGGTGCTCAGGCAATTTCATGGCATTATTGCAACTGACTGAGTTTGTACAGTTGTTCAGCTTATGTAACAGGAGGTGATCCAGTGTGCAAGCTAAAACTTTAGCATTACTCCAAAAGAGAGAATGTAACACTTTTAGTAAATTTTAAGCCAGTATATTGACACAAATTTCTGGAAAACAGAATTCAGTGCTTAAAGAAAATATCTGAATTGTGCAACTAAATCGTAAAAGTCTGATAAAGGCAAAACTTCCAAGTAAATGACCTTTTAAAAAAAGCATAAACCTCATTTATCCTGTGTCCCCTGATGCACCACATCCCACGCTATGCAGTCACAGTGCTTTCTTTTTGTTGAGAGATGCTACATTTGGTCAATGCTTGCTTTGTGTAAGGCCAATTAAAAGGAAGGTATGTCACATTAGACAGACTCAAATCACCAAACAACAAAGCAACACTGTTGAAAGTAGCTTGTACATGACTAATTAACTGATTTATGATGCAGTTAATATGTCAAGATTTTCTATAACTGGCAGTTATAAAAGGGGAATTTTGACCAACTTTCATGTGGATGCCTGATCAGTGTTGATGCTAATTGCAGACAATAACACATTAAATTCTTCAGGGTATGCTATATTGACCATGAAAACTGAATTCTCCTGCAGTAACATCTGTTGTTCTTCCAACACCAGTGCCATCTTTTCAGATTTACAGCGACGTTGTTGGGGTAAGGAAGAACTACAGGCATATCTCAGCCCTCTTGGTATCAAAAAACCTATTTTCTTTGCTTGTATCTCAAACTAGCTATGTTTCCAACGGCATAATAGCAGGAGGATACATTTTATAATGTTTTGGCTGGCTCATATATTCAGATGTATTTCGCTGTCGAGTGCAACCAGTCTCTAGTGGTGCTGATGCCAGCAATGCCAAGACATTGTAAAAAGAGTGCATACTTGGACTGATGTGCTGAAGGCCTTCTTTAGGGTGCAAAGGGTAAACTGGAAAAAACAACCAAGAACAGCAGGGCTAAGAGGGCAGATTATCACTGAATGAGTAATTTTTGTCACATTATGTTATGTTTTGGCTTACCATGTAATAGCAACAGGCCAGGGTGGTGTCACATGGCAATGTGTCGCTTGTGCGCAATGCATCCTGGTACATGTGGGCACTGTGGCAATTCTCTGTAAGCAGGAAAACTCAGCTTTCTTTCAATATAGTACACGCTTAGGAATGTATTGCTTCAATTAATTACATTAACCATCAGCACTGACTGGACATCCCCATAAAACATGAAGAAATTTCCCTTTAAAAGTCCAGCATGTACGATTTAGAGGCATCTTGTGGCGAGGTTGCAGATTGCATTCATTTTTTTTACCCCTTTTACCCCCTTTACTCAGTCTCCTCTTCCAAGCATATAGAAGAGTCAAGGGTTGCTGCAAAATTATGTAAGAGGAGAAAGTCCCCCAGGCGTCTGTAGAAACATGCAAGAGCTCTTTCAAGGGTAATAAAAGCATAGCATTTCTTATTTTCAGGCATTTATACAACAATTAAAACATACTTATGGACATTTTATACAACTTCAGCCATATTCTGTCAGTCGAGCCTCCTAATTCTGCACAACGGACTGTCAAGTCTACAAACACACAAGTATATTTTCAAGTTAGAAAATGCCATTTTGTCCCCTGAGGCAAAACATTACAAAACATCAGAATTTCCTCTCTTTGAATTGTGGTGGTCTCAGAGATGCAATCTATCTTAAGATAAGGACATTTAGTATTTGCTTAAATGGCAGAAAAATGTAGGATTTGTTTTTTCTTCTGGAGAATGTTTGGGATTTGCTGTTATCTCCATCATGTTTTACACACGGCAGTGAAACAGAGATGTTCTGGCAGCCAGACACACAATGGCACGAGGTTATCAGCTGTGTCCCCTCAGCTTCTCTCGCAGTGAAACCCCCCACCTCTCTTTCTCAGGGAGCGGGTCCTGCTCCAAAATTTGTTTTGCCTGCGGTAAAGGCACGTCAGCCAGGGTCGTAACTTCCACTGAGGACATGGAGGTCATGATCTCCTGTATGAATAGAAGTCTCCATTTGCATTTTTCACACAAAGACACCATTTAGATAAGTCTTCCCAAGTTCTCCTCAAGTTCTTGTGCTCTAACTTCTAATGGAGGTCAGTGGCTTCAAATCACCCTTAGCTGCACGTTAAGAAAATACCCCCAGAACACAGACCACAAATGTTATTTTTAGCAAATGTACCACTTTACATCAACAATTTTCTTCTGTTTAAAATCCAAACACTTCTCCGTTGTGCTCCACTTTTTCTGTTAGTGGAAAAGTTGCAGGATTCACAAACATCTTGGCAGAGCCGATGTTTGAATCTTGTCCAAACTTAAAAAAATATCTACAATCACATGATTACAGACAGATTTTTAACATTACACACAACATATATGCATTTGATTTATAGTGCATTGTTCTGCCAAGCTGAACAGGCATAAAATATCTTCCAGATTTCCTGAATCACACAGTTTGTACTCTGAAACCAGTTGTCTGCCATGATGTTAAACTTTGTGAGATTTGACATATCCCTCTTGAAGTTGAAGTGGAAAAACAAAGTGACCTTTAATGTTTAATGAGGACAAATCTGCAAGAGATCTTGTCTGAAAACTGAACGCACTGTTTCTCTTTGCATTGTCTAGGATGTGAAGAACTCCATTTCATTTTCTCTTTATTACATATTGTTTGTATGACCACAAAGGGAACAAGGTTTAAGTAGCACACACAGTGACAGTTGGGTGTGCTCTTTCCATTTGATCTCTTTTGTTCTCTCTTCAGCTACATCTTACAGAGGCAACAAAATCCTCTTTTTTCTCTTCATATAGTAGCAGGTAATGAAACCGATCATTGTGAAACTCCCTTCACTTCCTTCCCTTTATGTTTGCAACACACAAGTACAAAAGAAATTTTTTTTTTAAATCCTCATTTAGCAAGATTGTCACAGTTCTGAAGCTGCAACGATGAAAAAGTTTTACTTCATTCTTTAAAGAGGAACTTCATTGCTTTCACACATGCAGTTCAGTTGAAAGGTCACAAAAAAGGCAGCTGTGGTGTTCTTTCCAAAGATTAAAAAAAAAAAAATGATGGCGGTGTCAGGGTTGACATTTCAAACTCAAACTGGTGATATCAGGTTTGATAGAAATGAACATTTATTGTCATTCGACAAGAGTGAAAAAGTAGTACAACGTTCTCAATTTATGCTTCTGTAAAAGGTTTTGGTCGTCTCCATGGTAACCATATGAGCGACAGGATATCCACAAGGAGGTTTAAGGCCCTGTGGAAAGTAAGTCAGAGTGCGATTTGGTTCAACAGGCCTCTGGGCAGGAACTTGTCAAAGATATTGCTGAAAGAAACACTCAAGACATGAGCCAAGGATTTGAGAGCAGAGGATATAAACAAGATATTATATCCACAGCTGACAATGAAGCAAAAAGTCTCCCTAGAGAACAGTTGTTGGTACAAAAACAGAAAAAAGAACCAAATTCTTATCAAGTGTACTTTGTAACACAATACAGCAGTGAAGCAAATAGAATCATTAAAGGAAACTTCAAAGCTCACTTCAGTTTTAGAAAAGCCTCCACACTCAGTGACAAACTTGTAAAAACAGGCAAAAGTATAACATAAGGAAAGTAGGGTCACTTATTAATTGCAATACATCATATATAATTTACAGACTTGAATGTCCATGTGGTTGTTTTTATATTTGGAGAACAAAGCGTAAGCTTAAAGCAAGACTGGCTGAACATAAATACGCCTTATGGAATGATAACCCCCGGCATCCTGTGGCTCTACATTAAAAGGCTAACCAAGATCTCTGGCATAGAACAAATAGAAAATTCAGTAAGGAGTGGAGACAGATTAAAGTGGCTCTTGCAAAGAGAATCGTTCTACTTTGAAAGCTGCACAGTTCCCAGGTTTAAATGAGGAGCCTGATTTTTCTCCTTTCTGTAAAATGTGTTTTTCTGTAAATATTTTCCACTGAGGCATCTTCGTCTTGGGCCTCTGAGAAGGTGAGTTTAGAAACTATTATTTAAAGGGACTATAGGGACTCAATCTCATTTGATTGCTTCCAGTATAAAGTGCAGTGTTTATGATTTACAGGTCCCATATGTTCTAGGTCTCAGGATTCCTGGTTTTCCCCTTGGTGCCCTTGTTTAAATTCCAGTATGGAAACAGTTTCTTGTCTTTCAGTCAACAGTCATTATGCTGCCATACACCCTTGTGCTTTTGCAGCTTGATATAAACTATCCATCATCCCTGTGAGTACAGTATACAAGACTAATTTGAGGAGCTGTATTGTGACTGATACTCAAATGTTATCACCTTTAATGGAAGGAATATTGTACATTTAAGTAGGAACAGTAGCAGTATACAGTATACGGTCTAACTACCAGTTGTGTTGACCTTAATTCAACAGGCATTTATCTTAAAAGTAATTTGTCTCTTATGCGCAGAACAAGCACATCGCTTCAAGAAAATAACACTTGGCGAATGCAGGTTTCACAAAGTCACTGTTACAGGACCTCATTCTTTTTTTTTCCTTTGAATCTTCTCAAATGTATCAGGAGCTCCAAATACTTTAAACTCCACGTGGACCAAAGCACAATATATTACCTTAAAGCTCCACATGCTCTTTAGGTGTTGGGTCGTAGGAGGTTTTCTGATGACGTGTTGCATATAGAGACACAAAAGGTTCAAAGCCAAATTAATTAATTTATGAACCAGGAACCAAGAATGGAGCGCGGAGATCTGGGTGTAGTCACAAGTTCTGATAAAGTAGGTCCTTTTAATTCCCACTGTAATCTATTATGCTGCCGAACACCTTCAGGGTGAGCAGTGAGAGTGTAACGACCAATGGAAGCTCAGTGGGAACTGGGCCACTGTGACGGTGTCCGACTGAGACAGTGGGAACCGAGGTCACACACGAACTGCACGGTGTTTTCTCAGGGGAAATGACTATGTGAAAATTAAAACAGGGGAGAGAAAGAAAGAAAAAACACAACCAAAAGATTCTCCAGAACACTGTGGTTTGGTTATGAAGAAGGCTGCAAGAACAGGGTTTTCAAAATGCAACCGACTGTGGTTTATGAGCTCATTGTGCAGATGGGATGAAAGAGCTTAGACCTAAATGTTCTCCCATTGTGAAATTACATTTAAACTTTCAATAGCCTATGTAACATTTCAACCTTAATATGTCACAAAAGAGTTGTGTATATTAACCCAAATGTTTCCAACAATGTTAAAACTCGGATTAATCTGTAATTTTATTCAAATTACAGGTGCATTTCATTTTGTCGCCTGTTTTTAACTACTCAGAGTGAGTGAGGAAGTTGCCAAATGTGACTCAACGTAACGTGAATATAACATAGATTATAAT
>JAQFJA010000009.1:6933639-6949308 GCA_029874485.1 Naso brachycentron | reverse complement strand
AACGAAATACACGATCGCACGATACTTTACGACCTTTAGTGGAAGAAAATGTATGTTTGTGTTTAAGAGAAATAACACCAAAGAACATTAAAAAACAAACATAATGTTTTTAAAATAAATGTTGTTGTCGAGTTTTAATTTACACTGTTTTGTTCTGCTGGCTGAGACAAAAGTCCTCACAAAGTCCTTACATTCACTGTAACATTTAAGGGCAAAGACATAGAGTGACCAAACACACATAGTTTCTAAAAAAGACTTTAAAATAGTTGCAAAAATCAAAGCAATCTGTGCCATAAACACAAGCTGTCTGCAGACTGATAAGAAACAAATCCACCAGAGGAGGTGAGATGGGGAGATCGATTACTGCGAGGTTTCCCAGGATCCTGCCTCTCTCCAGGGAGAGCGAGCCTCTGCTCCGGCGCTGCGTGGGTCTCTCAACTGTCATTATCAGCGATGGGAGCCACAATAGGTCAGGGAGATGAGATAACATTGTGAGCCGCGGAGCAGCAGGTGAGAGGCTCAACAGGGCACGATTAGGTATCCGGGTCCCATGGTGTAGCATTGCCTGGGGCCTCGGGGGCCACGGCCCCGCCATCTGCCAGGATGAATTCCTCCTGCTGGAGAGGAGCCGCTCGATCGCAGAACAAACTGTTGCTGTGGGGCGTTGCTTTGAGTTTCTCCTGTTACCTTTTATTGAGAGAAGTGTTACACTTTAGAGCTCCTTTGTTACACTCTCACACTCAAACTCAAAGGATGCAAGAAACTCCTGCAAACAAAGGAATGAAAAATCTGGTATTTGTGTTGTGATTCTTTGCTGCTTTTTGCCTTTATTAACAAATATCAGGCTCATGTGTTGTGCTTTCAAATTTCAAATTCTACTTTAGGAGGCCAAACAGAGCCAGTCTTGTATAAAGTACCCAAAACCCATACTTAAGTAAAAGTAAAGATACCACACTGGAAAATGACTTTGGTAAACGTGAAAGTCGCCTATTATAATAAAACTTAAGTAAAAATCTTAAAGTAGCTGGTGTTTACTGTACTGAATACTACTGTGCTAAAGTATTGAAAGTAAAAGTACAAGTAGAAATACATGTAAAAAGTAGTCAGGTTTGACTTTTTAAAAATGCTTATTCTTAATTGATGTAGCCTCTGGTCTGCATAAGGACAGAATATCTCAGTCAAAAAACAAAACGTAAATAAAGTGATAATGAAGTGCTTTTAGAAATATTTCCTAACTTTCCAAACTCCCATGAGCCTGATTTGAATTCAACAGGCAAAAATTTCGCTCAAGCTGAATCTGCAAGTGGGCGACAAAACAACAAAATGATTTCAAATCAAATGACGACAGCAGCACCCAAAGTAAAAACACAGTCATTAGTTGTGCCTTGTAGCTTAAGAGCAGCTGATTGTCCTCACGCCCAACATGATTAACTTATGATCCAACTTCTTGCAGTCTGTGATCCAACATTACTGGCTACCAAAACAACACAAAACAAAAATGTTGTCTGGCACCCTGCTAAATTTCTTGTGGTTTTATTTAGTAACTAAACTAAGATGCTTTTTTGAAATGTAACAGAGTAAAAATATCTGTTTCCTTTGGAAAATGTAGTAAAGTAAAAGTCCACAGAATTTGAAATAGTAAAGTAGCCTGCATATCCAAAAATAACTTACTTACTTAAAGGTAAGTGGTATTTAAATTTTTTCCCATAATTTTTTAATAAGTGTTAAATAGCTCCACACTCAGACAGACATCACTTATACAGAGTGTTATGTCAGTAATATGGGTCCTCCGCTCTGCCGTACACAGAAAACACATTTTCTGGTATCCCGCGCCCACTCTCGTCCAATCAGGAGAGAGGATTCCAGAAATGTATTTTTGGTTTACTGCAGAACACTGACTTACTGATCAAATATTATTATAAGTGATGGCTGTCAGGATGTGAAGCTATTTGACACTTATTTTAACAAAGTGTAAATCACTTACAGTACCTTAAAATACAGCAACAAAGTATTTCTGCTTTGTTACTACACAACAATCAAAAGAGCATATCTGTGTGTATAAATGTGTTCCACCTGCAGGCTCAAATCGTCTGGCATCACCCGTGAATCACTGAAAACAGCTCTTGTTAGACACGCAGTCCAGATCCCGCCTCTTTTCTGGCTCTCAGGCTTCAGGGCTCCACTGTGAGACCATCAGTCAGCGAGAGCACACCCCAGGGATGCTCTGATGACAGCCATGCTGGATGTTTCACACATGACCCCAGAGCGCTGCTGCACCCACACACCCTGTCCTGTGACCCGCCAGCGCCAGCCCAACACTTTGATCTGACGGCATGGCGTAAAACTGGAGATGCCCGCCGCACTCACACATGTCACACATGCAGTCTGTCTGACAGACAGGCATGAACACGGCTGAGCATGAGAATATTGAATTAGGAGCTGTCGTGCAAATCCGGAATATGTTGCAAGGCTCTCGGCTTACCACACAGGCCAGGTGAGCGACGATCACTCAAGGTTTTGTTATCGATACTCTTAAGAGCTTTCAGGAATCAAACAGCAGGTTTGAAACTTTATCCATCAGACTGTTTTCACGCGCATGTAAATACAAATCAGCAGTGTTTTCACTAAACACCGACAGATACATTATCAGGGACACAGCGCCGCAGCCCTGGTGAGATAAAAGGTGTGTGTGTGTGAGGGAAGAGCAGCAGCCACATCTGTTAAATCACTTCAAATCATTTAAGAAGCTCCGGGTGCTGCTGCAGATATCAGACACTGATAACTGTGACGAGAGAGTCCAACCTGAGAGTCATAGATCTTAACATGCTCACTATCCAGCGTAGCTGTTTTCACTGACTTGAACTAAATCCCCACAGTAGGCCACACAAAACCACATTTAATATGTATCAGCTTGTTTGTTTATTTATTTGGGACTGAATATAATGGCACATACTTTCCAACAGGATGTTGTCAGGCAGAGGTTTGTCTTCGGTGGAGGGACACTGGCTGTCTTTGTACAAATTGGAGGGTTGATCTCATGTCCAGATGTGTAGAGCGACCTTGCGCTGACCCGAAGTGGAGCCAACAGTGTTCCTGCCGGCCTGTGAGATGCTGGATATTTATGGGTTTAATGGCGTCATACAATATTGAATTTTTAAAAAATAGCCAGAAGAAACGCTTTGGCATGAGAGTGTGAGTCAAAAAATCTTTAAGATTGGTTTTGCAGTCACATTTTACCTTTATCTATCTCTAGGTATTGAATGAGTTCACTGAAGAATTGTATTACATCAGCAGATTAAGGGCGTTTGTCAATTATAAACTGAATAAAGCTATATTTTCTTGACAACTATTACGTTCAATAGCAGCAGGGATCTGTTGGAAATAAATTAAATATGGAGTCACTTCAGCCATATCTGTCAAAACTTACATATTCTGATCCAGTTTTTGTTGTCCATTTATTTACACTGATTAAATGCAACACTCACTGTGTTTAAACAAACATACTTTTGTGTCAAATCAGTAAGTCAGAAGTGTTGGAAATTAACACAGCACATTTAATTACTTACCACTTTTAAGCATGTGTACTTGAGTAATTCAATTTTATGTTGTTTTTATCATTTTTTTTCACCACATTTCAGAGGCGATATGAGTTTTATTCGACACTTTAGTGACCAGTCACTTTAAAAACTCCGATTATCAATTTAAAGTATAATTAAAACATCAATTAATATAAAATTTTATAGCTTAAGCTTCACAGCAGGATGGGAAAAGTTTGAATCAGCCCACGCTGTTGTTCAAAAAACTTAGTTGTGTATCTTGCACAGATGAGGTCTGTTGTTCAGTGGTGACAGAACGGGCCGGAGGGCTTTACTGTTACAGCTCAGGCTCCTCTACATAAAACATGGCCTCCATCTGTTCTGCCCATCAGGTCTGCTGCTGCTGCTGCTGGAAAACAGTTTGGATGCTGGTGGCTGCCTCCAAACAACCCATGATAAGGGTCCAGCATAGGACTATATGACCCCTCACCCCCTGCCCAAACCTCCTGCTGGGCCACCAGAAGGCCTTTGTTTTGATAGTGGCCATTAACCTCATTGGTTTGACCCTCTGAGCCAACATCCCTGCCATTAGATACACAAGTAAGCACGACGGCCAGCGTGCTCCGTGACACTGGGTCAACATGTAGGCAAAGTGCAGGAATGTGAAGAGAGACTGATCAAAAGGCTGCGTGTCTGCTGCCACAGACAGAGGAAAGACGTCCACACACAGGCTGTCCAAAAATCTGTTTTTGGCTTGTTTTATTCTGTCTTTACAGACACGCAGGGCCGTCACTGACCTTACTGACCGGGGACCTGGTCTGTGATGGATGGAGCACTAAATCTAAAACTGTTCAGCTTCACCTTTTGGCGATGCCTCCAAATGCAAAAGCAGAACAGACTGGCTTCTGCATCAGTGAAACTCACATCACCACCTGGACAATAACATGGGTTCATCTTTCAACATGTGAAAGAGGAAGCACACTGTTTGAATTCATCTAGAAATAAACTTGGGACAAAAGAAGAACAATTTATAAAATGTATGTTGACATGCAATCAAAGCAACAATCTTTCCACTAGGTGATTTTTATTTGAGAAGGTTTTAGAACCAAGACACTGTGTCACAACAGTTAAGATTAACCAGAGTCAAACATTTATTTTACTGCCTGGTAACTCAAATGTTTCTGTTCTTGATGAAAACACTGACAATCAAAGTCTTACATCACTTTTGTGCCACAAATCTTTGCCCATAAATGTGTACAATGTAATGTAATGATGACTTTTGTTTTAAGATTCCCATGCAAAGACCCCAAACTAATTTCTTCAGCTTAACGGGCTCATATGATCTAATCCTGACTTTCTGATCTTGATTAAAAAATGTAAAAAACACACAGAGATCGGCAGATAACCGGCAGCTACACTAACATGCTTCTCCGACAGCACATATCCATCACAGTTTAACACTGTCAGCGTGGGTTTATTATGGTTGTTTGGACTTTTTGAGGGGTCAGACCTCTGCCCTCAAACAAACACTCTGTGGGAGCATGTACGTACTCATGTGGGCTGGGTGGCCTGCTGGGCTGCCTCGCTCCCTGGGGTGTCGGCTCATGAGAGGGCCTGTTATTCAGAGAACATCCTGAGGCCCTCCTACCCTCCTGTAGTGTCTGCGCCTATGGAGAGAAGGAGCTGGGAAAGCCCCCGCTACAAAAGGAGGACAATTTGTGGGTTTGAAGCTGAGCCTCTGCTGTTTAGGTAAACATTGTAGCATGGGTGGAGAGCTGGGATTGTTGTTAGTGCAACAAAAACAAAAGTGAAAACTGTAATTTAGAGAGAAGTTTGATTATTTCAAAACATGCTTTCAGCTTTCGCTCTGCTAATCATTAAATGATGGCACTATTTTCGCGGCTGAGCTCACGTCGAGCACTTTCTCCTCTTCACGTCATCGCCATATGGCCCACATTCACCGGATCATTGGGAGAAAATACACTAGCAGCATCATTATGGTAATAGCATCGCCTCTGCTGTGGCACTCAGCAGACAGAAGGCCAGGCTCACCGAGGGATGGGGGGGGTCTCAATGATTCCCATACAGAAAAGCCGTCATCTTTAAGAACAGGAATAAGGACACATGCAAATGATTCAGATGATGCAGGCCACGAATGCACTCACATCCATGTTTGTTGAGTGTACTTATTTGCATGTGTTGCTTGGATCTCGGACACATAAGCGTGCAAGTTGAGCTCTATCTGTACAAAAGAACGAGGTCACATGTTTCATGGCTGCAGCGTCATCAGACTGATGCTGAAGCCATCAGAAGCCGTTATTGATCATATTGTTCTTCCTTTTCAGCGAATGGCTCACCACGACGTCTGTTCAAAACTGTAATTATAATCACACAGTTACCTTATAAAATTTTGATATAGGTAGAAGTAAAATTACTGGTGTAAAAATGCACTCATGTAAAAGTAAAAAGTACACCATTTAAAATGTACTCAGAGTAAAAGTTACTCAGTTATTTTTCTGGGGGTCGCAGAGGGGTTGTAATATCATCTCTTCATCTTCATCCCACCCCATGTCTGCGCAAAAACGCCTCTTTGCTGTCTGGGTACGTGTGACTAACTGTTGTTCACCTTCTGGCGCTGCAGTTAGTCAGCCAGAGCCAATCAGATGGACTGTTACTGGCACGCAGTCACTGCACCAGTTCATAGAAAACTTAGAGAAACTTGCTATTCCAGGAATTACAGATTCTAAAAACTTAACTTAAAAAAGCACAAGCACACAAAAAAACTACTCATTACAGTAATGCGAGTAAATGTAATTAGTTACTTTCCACCTCTGATTACAATAGGCGGCATTGTGCACGTCACAGTTGACATGATATTACTAAAAGGACAAAACAAACGTTAAGAGTATCTCCCTCTTAGCAAGTGTCAGAACATAAATCAAGTCTTAGTATCAGATCATTTATTCGTGCAGACAGGACCACATCTATAATGTAGTTTTTACAAATACATCACCACATTTCTTAAACTCTAATGTCCATCTAATGTGTCACTGCAGAGATTTGTCAAAAATTGTTGGGTGTAGTTCAAATAGTTTGACAAATACTCAAAGTAGCTCATCAACTGATAAATCCTGCGTGCTGGATTCAAGTCTGGATTGTCTACAACTGTTATCTGTCGCCATCTGCTGGACCCTTTTTGTCCCTTCTTTTTTTTAATCAGAAAAAATATAAACTTGAGAAACAAGTGAGGGCGCTGTTGTGCAAAGGTGATGGCATCAACATACTTGCAAAAATGTTATTTGTTACAACTAACTGACATTTAATCCAAACTGAAGCACTCAAGCCAGGATTGTCTTGCTGTGGCTTCTTCAGATATAGAACATGTTCAGTTTATGCTTAGAAAACAAAATATTGTACCTTACACTGTATGTACAGCTGGTTTTTCAGTTGCACTGAATACATTAGTCATGCATGTCATCTGTATACATAAAATTAAAAGGTGCAGTTCTGTTTTCATAGATTTATATATTGCATGTGTATTAATTTTATCATTCCTCATATCTTCTCATTATATTATTGTTGGTCTTGCTTCTAATTTGACTAATCCTGATCATGTCGACATTTAAGGTGAAAGATCTGGTGAACTATGTGAGGGAACTGCTTCACTTATGCTCTTTTTTCTATTTGCCAGGCATTTATTTTGCAATTTTCTTATCGAAAGGAAAACATTCATATCCAGGCTTTCAGTTTCCCAAATTCTGTGTGAATAAACGTGCTCTTAATGTTAAAAGTGATCGAAAAGAAATCCCTGTGCATCAGGCTAGAAAAAGCTTTAATGTAACTAACAGTTAAATCTTAATACTGCTTATGCTTGGCGTGATTAACTGGGAAATGTTCTCTGCAGCAGTGTGGAGATTGTCTGGAAACAGATATGGTAGTTCAAGAAATTGTTCCTAGTTCAGCTTAGCTGCCACATGACAATTGTCACATCGGTAATGTTGGCAATAATGTATTTCTACACTGAATTCAGCATTGTTCAATTTTCAGAGCTGTAAGATTTCAATTTCTTTTTCAAAAGTCCCAAAGTGATGTTGAGGACTATTTCTGGATTTAATCTTTTTTTTTTTCATTTTAATTGTGAGGCCATACAAGATAGAGACCAACTGGTAATAAAGCAGTGTACCACCCAAATCTGACTACTATGCACATTACAAAAAAAGGAACAATCAGCAGCACTAACACTACATGTATTATTTGGTGCCAAACTCAAAGGGGGAGATAAAACAAACAGCAAAACGGCAATTTAAACAAGAGTTCTTTATTTGACAGTGAGACATGTAAGCCAAAAGCGGCTTTCTGTTCCAAGTCGCATCTAAAACTTCTGGAACTGCTTCTTGGCTCCAGCAGCCTTTGTCACTTTGAGGACGTTGAACCTCACAGTCTTGCTGAGCGGTCGGCACTCTCCGACGGTCACAATGTCTCCAACTGTGACGTCTCTGCAGAAAACATCACAAGCAAAACGGACGTTAACAGGTGCTGTGGGGTACTTCTGTTCAAGACCAAGCTACTGAAGATCTGTCAGTTGTTTGAGGAGTAAATCCAAGCTGCATCAGTGTTTGCCAAAGGCAGTGTCGTCAGAGCTTCTGGAGCTTGGAAGACCATCGTGAGAATAAACATCATTTGCAGCAAAATAAGGTACACTTTGTGGACGAGATTATATCACATGAGCTGACAGACAATAAAACAATAATAAAATAATTATAAATTTAAGCCTGATATTAAATTTGGCTGAGAGGACAAATTACTGCAGTGTCTTCTAGCTCTTTCAGAGAAACATATCTTGTTAACAACTGGTTCAAGTGCAACCCTGACAATATCTGACTGTTGTATGTTTGCGACGACTGTACTAAACAATAATTACAGTTTATGGGAGGTGTAGTACCTGAAGCAAGGGGACAGGTGGACAGAGATGTTCTTGTGCCTCTTCTCAAAGCGGTTGTACTTGCGGATGTAATGCAGGTAGTCACGTCTGATAACGATGGTCCTCTGCATCTTCATTTTGGTGACCACACCTGCAGACCAACACACACACGCACACACAGATGGAAATTAGATTTCAACCGCTACCTGAAGACGTCGCCGTGAACACTGAAATCACAGGGAAAAAAGGAGGACTTAGAAAGTGCCCTCAATCTTTTAGGTAGAATTGTCACTCCACTACATCAGTGTTGCCATTAGGCACTGTCGTCAGAACCCAGAGGGTTTGGAAGACCATCGTGAGAAAAAACATCATTTGGAGGACAGTGATAGAAAAGGGAAGGTCAAGCTAATTTTGGTAGGTTAACCTGTACAGACTCTGGCTCTGGCTTCGGTTGCTTCACATATATTTGTACAGAGATATGTTGATTTATTCATCTTGCTCTTGTCATACTCAGAAGAATTGAGGCATCATTACTGACAGCGCCAGGTTTGACACTGCAACACGTGGTACTGAAAGTGAACCATTTATTTACTCTCATTCTCAAGACTTCATGTCTCAACTGTAAACTACATACGCACAAACCACCCAATTACGTGTTTCTCTTTGCAATCTCATTTTTGTATTATGTGAGAGATAATCACATCAAACATCGAAGTAGAACAGTCATGTACACTTCTGACTATTTTACAGCCAATTCAGGGGAATTAAAGCAAAGTTTGAGGTTTAAATGACAGCAAGTTTATGTTTCTGCATCCAAAGTCAGAACCAACAGGCTGGTATTAGTGAGAATACTGTTTAGTGTTCAACTGACCAGAGAGGATACGGCCACGGATGGAGACATTTCCGGTGAAGGGGCATTTCTTGTCAATGTAAGTGCCGTCAATAGCCTAGTGAAAACAAAGGATGTTATTAGTGTCACCATTAATATTATCTAGCTAAAAAAAAAAAAGTTCATTTTCTTAAATCTGGACTGCATCAGCAATGCCCTGAGGCAGTGTCGTCAAAACCCTGCAGGCTTGGAAGACCATCGTGAGAAAAACATCATTTGCAGCTGACACGGAGAAGCAATTACAGCTCTTGATTTCCTAATTTATTCTGTCTAAATTATTTAAGATTTCAAATTACCTCTCTTGGGGTTTTGAAGCCCAGCCCGACACTCTTGTGGTAACGGGGGAGCTTTTCCTTGACCTCCTTGCCACCATCAGCAACCAGAACACGCTTCTTGTTCTGGAAGATGGTGGGCTGTTTCTGGTAAGCCCTCTCGGTCTGTTGAACAAGAACGACAATTTAATTCCATGTGACATTAACACACAAACCATGTCAATTTCGTCGTTCACACTTCCTTGCGCAAGGAACCATTAACTCAACACCAGCCGATCTCCCGAGCTACATTGAGATAAACTTCCTCTAACAAAATACTAAGATCGCCTAGCTAAAAGGATAAGTTATAATTATATGAGAAATAAACTAAAAAAAGGTTACCGCTTTCAATATATTCAAATCAACGCACGGTTGATAAAGGGTGTTAACTGCTAGCAGGCTGAGCTAACCGAGTTAGCATCCCGGCTAGCTAGACGTTGCACGAGGGTAAACAGAATGGTAAAAAATGTAACATGTTTCAGTCCGAATGTGGTTTGAAACGGCAGAGGGGCGCGTATAAAGAGTATTTGAAGTGATGTGCTTAATATTCCCAAGCGAATTACTTCCCTAAAACGTAAAAATAACCATTTAAATTCACCACGCCGTTTTCTTGAACATACTTGTGCATCCGCCATCTTTGCCAGCCGAGTCGTAAAGAGGCCTGTGAATGCGCGCGACGCACGGAAGACAACGACAAACGGGAAATGACGTCTACAAATAGACAAGTGTTATGAAAAAAAAAAAAAAAATCAACACGCATTTGTTTTTTGTTTAAAAAATCTTAATTTAAATCGGTTTTATTAACTTTACAGCCAGATACACGCATTTAAAATTATAAACACACATTTTTAATCTTTTTTGTTTTAACATTGTTAATCGTTGCTCTAAGCTCTCTTTAAGTAGTCTGACTCTGTGTGTGAGGAGCCAGAAAACACCGAAAGCAGTGGATGATGTCACCTCAACTTATTTAACGTTATGATATCACATCGACATATCAGTCCAATCAGCTTCAATGTCGACTGGAACAGCTAATAACAACCGCCAGTCGCAGTGCAGTTGCCACTAACAAACAAAAGTTTGTCACATGATTGTACGGAAGTACTCGCGAGCGATCTAAACAGACATCAAGATGGCATCACACCCGGGAGGAGGTGACCAAGGTACTGGCCAGCATCATCAATATTATAAAATTATTTTAACCGTGACATTTTCGCTAACATTGTGGTAGACATAAATTATACGACACTTGAACAATTTACGTTTTTTTTGTGGTTGTAACTTCTCTTGTTAACTTGCTAGCAGGAGCACTAGCTGAACTATGTAGCAAGAAAGCTAACCAAACGTTAGCCTTATGTTAGCTAGCGGTTAGCTTTTCGATGAGTTTTTATAGATAGCTTGTTAGCTGCCTTGAGCGCTAGACGAGGGTGAGTTAGCAAGATTATCTTCTATACAAAACCGAAACATTGATATCAAGAGACAAAATTGCTTCACCTCGGAAATGTCAAATACCGAGATAGACAGCCGCTGTAAATTATAACAGGGACTAACGTTACCATGGGCAAATTAATTCATCTCTGTTGGGCAGTACGTTATGTGCTAACGTCACCCATAAACAGCTATCTCTCGTCAATGTTTTTCACAAGGTAATTTTACATACAAACACGTTGGATATAATATTAAGAGTAATTTTGAAGCGCAGGATTTAATAAACATTTACAGAAAAATATTGAACAATTAACGTTACCATGTGTTTTTCTCTCTCTAATGCTTGTGTGGCTAATATGAGCCAACTCGATGAAGCGTTAAATTGTGCTTAAACTGACATTAAACATAACTGTTATACTGTTACTAATGTAACGTTACATTTTTCAGTTACTCAACAATTTCTGTCTAATATGAGGGAACTGCTTATAAAAAATTGTAATTTCTGCTTTTGGATGATTTTAATATAGATCTTTATCTTTCCAGGAAATTCTACAGAAAAGATACTGGAAGTTGGAGCCATTTTGCTAAAAGAGTAAGCAAATATTGAATTTTCATTTATGAATTTGAACTTTTACCAGATGATCTTACATTATGACTATTTATTATCTATTCTCTATTTATTTTGTTTCTCCTATCATGTGCAAATGTGTCAAGCTCGGAATTCTTGCAATTTCTCTGTTGGGATTAATAAAGTGTTTTTGATTTGATTGATTTTGATTGATATTACACAGTTGGGCTTCTTATTACTGAAATGGTCAAAGATACAAATCACTCTTATTCCTGTCTGTCTTTGTCCCCTGAGTAGTTTCATTTTTGAGCGGGTTCAGAGGCATGGAGACAGCAATGCTACAGTAACCAGGGCACAGCTGGGAGGAGGAGAACTGTGTGACCCAAACCACAAGAACCTCGCACGGTGTCTGCAGAAGATTGGAGATGAGCTGGATGGCAATGTGGAGCTCCATAGGTGGTCTACTGTCTGTGTTTCAGTTCCGTTAAAGGCGAGACCTGAGAAAGAATAATTACATAGTTTTTTTCAGAGTTAGGACATGGTTATTATAGTACACTCAAACCGAAACCGAAATGAAAATGAGCAGTGGGATAAAAAAAAGTGATCAGGTGAAACTAAACAATCATGAAACCCAGAAGTAAATTGAAACAGTATTGCCTTGTTACAAATTAACTAAAGGAAGATAAAAATAGACATGAATTCGTTTTAGTTTTAGTTGTTTAACAAGACTGTTCCAGGTTTAATTTACTTTCATATTGCAACACAAAATTATAGCTACTTAGTGCTACACCTACATGCAACATAAATAGAAATACTTCAGTTCTAAGTATTTAGTAGCACATTTTGCGAATGTTTTTTGTATGTATGTGTAGCTACATACTTCGAACACATTGTGTCTGGCCCTAACAAAAACAAACGAAAAACACCAGAATGTACGAAAACCTAAAAACTAAACCCTTCAGAAAAACAAAATTTACATTTGAACTAATAAGCACACTCAAAAACTGAATTCCAGTTCGATTTCAAACAAACTTAAAATTCAATTTCAAAGAAATTTAAAATGTAATAATAACTGTTGAAGTAGCTTGTCCCTTATTGCTAAATGTCGTAATGTCGTGTTCCCCAGGATGATAAACAACTCGGCACTCAGTCCTACGAAAGAAATGTTTCTGAAAGTGGCCGTTGAGATCTTTTCAGACGGAAGATTCAACTGGGGCAGAGTGGTTGCTCTGTTCTACTTTGCCTGCCGGCTTGTTATCAAAGTGAGTACACAGCTCTGTTTTATGTCACCTCCTGGTAAAAGCAAAACAAAGTGAGACATAGCTGTAATATGGAGTTTTGTGTCAATAACAAAGAGCATAAGTCTGATACATCTCTTTTTCATACCTCAGGCTCTTGTGACCCAAGTTCCTGATATCATCAGAACAATAATCACCTGGACCATGGACTACCTCCGAGAACATGTGATCAACTGGATCAGGGAGCAAGGTGGCTGGGTAAGGAGCAGATGCCTGAAACTCATCATTTATGGGTAATTGTCTGTATGACACACACTCATAGTTGTGTCTGTTCACGGTTTTTAGGAGGGTATTCGTTCCTACTTTGGCACACCCACATGGCAGACGGTGGGGGTCTTCCTGGCGGGGGTTCTCACCACTGTTCTCGTTATTCGCAAGATGTGAGGGGGTTTGTGAAGGGCAGACCCACGAAGGATGGGAGGAACTACGACTGAGGGAACGGTGGACTGGAACAAGAAAATGACAGAACGGCTGGAGGAGAATACAAAGAAGATATGGCAGAGCGAACAAGTTGAACAGCTTGTATTTGGACACGAAGAGCCACTCTTCGTTTTCCCGGAGTGGGAGGCGGACTGAATGCACTAAAGTTGTACGCGTGATGCCTACACCACCAAGGAAGTGTACGGTGCATGATAACATGCACACAATGTAGGGTGGAGAGTTTGTCAGACTTGAACAGGGAATGCATTTTCAGTAATTTATTTTGTACTTGATACATTTAAAAACAGTCACTGCATTCTGTTTTATGTCCTAAAAAATGTACGGACTATGAAATTTAGGGTTTCCTTTCTACCGTCTTTTCTTTGTAGTTTTATTTTTGTTCCAATCAGTCTGATTTTCCATCTCTCCATCCATCTCATCAAGGTGTCTGTATGCTCGAGAATCCATCTTCCTGTGTATTTGTGAGTGTTTTACTAGTGTACATCTGTAATGATCCGCTGGCAAGGAACATAGTGGACGGTGGTCACATGCCATCACGTTAGAAAGTGATATTTTTGCAAAAAGTTCTTCAGTTACCAAGATGATGAAATAGATGGAGAAATTACACCTCGGGTCATATTTGGGCTCAAACTGACCTGAATAATTTCTTTCCGCGAATGCACAGTTCAGCCTTTTTTCAGTGGATAATCAAAGTGCCAGCAGGGACTTGTGTACAAAGTTGTGTTTACATTCATGAATCTTCATTACAGGGTTAAAAAAAAGTTCTAGAATATCAGCAACTCAATCCGAATTCCAACTTTAATATTTAATCATATGCTGCCTTGGGCATGTTGACCAGCAATGCGACCTTAATGTGGTTCCTACTTTAAAAAAAAATTAAAACAATAAAAAAAGAAGAAGAAGCCACATGTCGTGACCGGATATTTTATGCGAGCTGTGGAAGGTGTTGCACTGCAGAAACAGAAAGCGCTGGATTGCTCACAGATACTTACCTCACGTCACATATTCAGAGTACTGTATTTTTCCGTCAGTAATTCAAACTGCAATCTTACTAACTCATACACAACAAATGGCTTTTTATACATTTTCATTGTTTGTTAGTGCCTTGGTGTTTTTTTTTTTACTATGAAATCACCTTTGATATTATCAGATTTTCACCTTTTTCTATCACATTTGTAAAGCTGAAATTGGTTTCCAGCCTCCCTGAAAATCTTTTTGCAGTGACCTTGTATGTTGTAATATGGAAAATAAATCTTTTAACTCTTGCTGTCACTATGGATGTGTCTTAATATTCAACAGTCTTACAGCGGTTTTCTGACTTCCACCAGCGCCACTGTGAGGTTGAAAGTTTTAGTTTAAAGTAAAATATCCCAATAATTTACAGAATAAATGCCCTGGTGTCATCATCCAATCTACTATAAGCATTGTATCTTAGCATCAGCAGAGCCTAATCTGTGTACAAAACACTTTGTTTTGTATTTGTTTTATTATATGACAGTCAGTCTGGCACTTTAAATGAAAAGCTCAATATTTGGAGCAAAGTTTACATTTTATCCTGCGGCAAATTTTCTAAGATGCCAGGGTGACACAACATAAAATGCCTAGTTTATATAAGGTGAACTGTTACTACCTTCTAAATGTTACGCTGTGTACAAGTAGATTAGATGGCCTGAGGATATTGGCAGGGAAAAGTTCACTGCGTCACAAAAACCACAGAGATTTAATCATTAAAGCTCATGATTATCCGCTGCAAATGTCAAGGAAATCCAGGCAGTGCAGTACTGTAAACTTAACTTTTAGCAAGACGACAACTTTCAGCTTTTAGGTTGTTGTTCAGTAGGATTTTTGATTTCACGGTGGCCAGTGTTGAGGAGTAACTAGTCACATGTAACAAAATTACATAATATTACAGTTACTTAGAAAAAATGTGTAATCAAAGTACTGTTACTTTTGAAAATGGAAACGATTACAAGCTTAGGCTTTATGTTGAATAATACTCGTTTTGTTGCTTTGCATGTTGTTGATGTGCACAATACCTTCCTTTAAAATTTCCAGTCAAGACCGTTAAGTAAAATTTGGTGCTGCTCTGATGCTTTTGATTGGTTCTTGTTTGAATTTGCAGCGCTCCACGTCTGCCATTAATGCAGCCTGGTTTAAACATTTGAAAATGGTTAACAGTTCAAACATTTGTTAGAAATTTAGAAAAGTAATCAAAAAGTAATCGATTGTAATAAGTTACATTGCTTTGATAAAGTAATTGAAATAGTCACATTACCTATT
>JAQFJA010000009.1:6919586-6933539 GCA_029874485.1 Naso brachycentron | reverse complement strand
GTTACATTGCTTTGATAAAGTAATTGAAATAGTCACATTACCTATTAGATTTTAAAGTAACCTTCCCAACCCTGATGGTGGCAGCAAAGGGAAAGAGTGCTGTCAAATAATTTTAAACTCTTTAATTGACTCTGTATGATCTGACCAGCAGTTGTCTTGTTCTGGACTCAGCTTTTAGGTAGATGTGTGAAGACACCAGCTGACGTCTCCAGCATTTGGGCACTGCCACTGGCTGGGCAAAACAGAACAAACCTAATGAATCAATGACTAGCTTTTTTTTATGTGGATATATTTGTAGTTTAGGATATTGCACACAGCATACGCAAACTAAAATAATGTTCAAACTACATGTATAACCCAGATTGGGTAAATTATTCTACTAACTTCATCAACGTTACTGAAAGGCAAAGTAAATAATAAATTACAACAGTAGTGTTCTAACACTGAGTGAAGGTGTTATGTGATTGTTAATGAAATCAATAGTGTATCACACACACAGCATAGTTTCATGCACTGTTTATTAAGAAAAGGCTCAACATTTAAGTGTGACAGTGGTCATAAAGCTCGGTGACAGAGTAATGAGCACTTTAAGACAAGACGCAACATAACTGGTCCCCATTATGACATTTTAGACATCAGACACTTTTGCTAAAAAGGCAGCTCTGCCAGAATCAATTCTCTATTGGTGGTGGTGGCCTTTGTTGGATGATGATAGGTGAAGAGACAGAGAGGAAACCAGGAGCAAGAGGGGTTTGACATATAAAGGTCACTAGCTGTAATCAAACTGGCAACTGTTGCACTGAAACCATTCAGCTACAGAGGCGTTCCATCTGTCAGATTTATTTTTACCCCTTATAAAAGCACAATCCTCACACACTGAGAAAGTTCAACAGAAGGCCACATATACAACAGATGACACTGGCTGATGGGAGGGGAGAGCTGCGGCCTCTATCTGGTCTCCAGCACTCCGTCTCTGATCCTCCACCTCCAGACGGAGCTGAAGTCTGGAGCAGGAACGCAGCAGAGCTCCAGACCGGACTCGTGCACCTCCTCATCGTGAGCAACCTGCTGGCCCTGCTGGGTTTCCAGGGTGAAAACCCTCTCAGAGATCTAAAAAGGAGAAACACGTGAATTAAACAAATGTCAACATTTGCAAGCACGTCAATAACTGTGCTGACACACGGTGTTGTGAGGCTGCTCACCTGATCACTGATTCCAGTGGCGATGTGGCCCACCTTCACCCGACGCGTCTCTCTGATGCGGATGCTTCTCCTGTTGAAGTCTCTGATGCAGATGTCCACCCCTGAGCCAATTACAGCAGAGAGATATACAAGGTGTCAAGAACATTTTTTCAATTTTAAATCATATTTTACAAGTTAGCTCTACATAAAAAGGCTAAAAGAGAAGAGATGTGACTGTCTCATGTCACCTTCGAAACAGCAGGGTGGTGGCAGCTGTGTGTGATTCAGCAAATCCACGCTGAAAAGCTGCACATCTGGCTGACTGTTGTAGGAGAAGACACCAGAGCTGAGCTCGTCTGTGGGGCCCAGGGACCAGCGGCCAGAGTCCTGGAGTAACAGGTAGACGAAGAGGAGCAGCACAGTGGGTCTGTTAGTACTTTGAGCCAAAATAAATGAACGCTAAAAAAACTCTTTCACAGACCCAATTTGGGGAATATCAAGTATTTGGACGAGTCAAATAAAATATTTTTTTATATTTACAAGTTAAAAAAGAGACAATTAGACTAAAGCCGGGTACACACTACAAGATAATCCGCCCGATTTTGATGGTACTAAAAGCACGCCGAGCCGATGGTCGGGGGTCGGGTCTTGTCATGACGGTCAGAGCGAGTCGGTTTCTCTGATCAGTGTGGTGTCAACAGCAGCGTCGGAACTGATTTGTGCCTGTCAGAGATTTTTTTGGCCGATTCAATATGTAGAATCGGCAGCGATTTATCGGTGAGAGAAAGCACTCTGATTGGCTGTTCAGGTAAGCAGACCAGCGCGTGAAAAGAGACACGGAAACAGAGAGGGGAAGCTCCCTGAGCCTGTTGCCGCAGTTTCCATGATTACACACATTTAGCAAAGCTCTTCCTTATTTCTCTGCTTTGCCTTTACTTCAGTGCCATTTGTGACTTTTTATCAGACAGATTATCAGAAGCAGCAACATTAGCCAGAGGGGGTTAAAAAATGCTGCTTAATTACAGAGAGATCTGCGTCGGTGCAGGCGCAGCACGTATGAGCCTGTCGGTTGCCAGCTGTTGTCTTGGCGGTGTGAGCAATGCTACTTTTTGGCTCGACAGCGGCAGACCAAACATGACGCAGCGGCCGATCTTTGTCGCAGCTTGTTCTGTATCAATTTGGTGTGTAGGAGGAACAATACAAACCGAAAATATTAAACGTTCAATATTTAAGATCCTGTTGTTTGGGGGGAACTCCAAGGACAGACGAGCAAGCACTCTGATGATTGTCACTTGGAACGGAATGACAGTCAACCGGGAAGCGAGCTGACTGAAGACAGAGGAACAATCATGGCAGCCGTGGCAGCATTTAAAAAAGTGAAGCACGAAGGCCACGTTCACACCGTCTCCATGACTTCATCCATGCCTTTTTTTTCATCATGAATTTTCAGCCAAAAGGAATCCAAAAACTGCTACCGCCAATTCTTCCTGCCCGTTGTTGGCCATGTTTGTTTACTCTCAAGTCATGTTCGACTGTGAGAGATTCTGTGAGAATTCCAGTGTTAAGAGTCGGGACTGCGGTTCTTTGTGAATGGAATCTGTCATTGTGTGGTGGGCTGTTCATGTCATCTCGTTGCGCTTTACACACTGTAGGAACAACCCGGGTGGTCTCTCGCGTTTTCAAAATCCGTTAAGATTTTGCAAACCTTTTAGTGTGGGCGAGCCGTAAGTGATGACTTGATTACTAACTTACATCCTCATCTACCAGATATCACTCTCACTTCACCGGTTTGCCTTCAGCATAGTGTGACATAAATTGCAGGGAGTGCTTTTTTGTGAACTTTGCATTACCTTTTTGTCCCACAGTTCCCTGTTGGAGTACGGGTCACTGCTGAGACAAGACAAGAGCTGCTCCTGCACCTCGGCGGAGTGAAGCTGGGACAAACTGCTCAGGTAGAAATCTGCAAACAGGCAGTGAAACGATGAGCTTCAGGGAGTTCAAACATTTCGCACAAAGAAAACAGGCAGAACACTGAGACAATCTCCACCTTGCTCCAGTTTGCGTAGCTCGAGTTCAGACACAGTGGTGATGTGGTTGCTCCTCTTGGGGTTCAGCTCAGAGATCAGCATTTGTGGATAAAAAACGGAGCCTCTCTTCGACTCAGCCTCCCTCTCTTCATCCTCGTCAGCCATTTCCTTCATCTTCCTCCGTGCCGGGATCACCTTCTCTACAGAGTCTTGATGTTCGTCCTCGTCCTCATAGTCAAGGCTGCTATTGATCATTTGCAGCGAGTCTGGAGGTTTGTTGGCAAAATACAGCGGCTCTGTGTAGGGTCCCTTCACCGGGCTGGTGAGTCCTCCCACTGCAATTACACAATAAATCAAATCTTAGCACACTACGGATGTTGATGCTTCCAAGTGGATGATTTCCACTGAGCATGGAAGGGACATGTACGTAAAGAAGTTACCTTCTTTCAGAGCTCTTGCAGTTTTTTCTTTGAGGTCGGATGCTGATGCTCTCTTGGCTGGATCCTTCTGAAGTCCTGCCTTCAGAACTTCGGCTGTGAGAGGGCTGCAGTCAGGTGGGATCTCTCTCAGAGGGGGAGGGTCGTTAGCAATCTGTGACAGTCGCAGACAGAAAGTCAAAATCTGATGGGAATACTGTGGAGAGCGAACATCTGGGACAAAACAACAGGCTGTAGTTTCTTTGTGTGGGTATACCTTCAGGTAAAGTCGACAGGTGTAGTATCTTGTCCAAGGCTGACACCCATTGAGCATGTGCAGTAACATACAGCAGCTGCTCCACACATCTGCTTTGGCTCCGCGTGGTTCCCCTTTGACAATCTCAGGCGACATATGGGTTTCCGAGCCCTTCAGGTCTGCGTTGAATGACATTAAGGGAAACAATGAATTTAGACATGAAAGGGAAACAATGAATTTAGACATGAAAGTGGATTAATTACCCATCGGAGAACGTTAAAAAACAAAAGTCACACAGTATTTACCTGTGGACCTATTCAGACTCTGGCCCTGATTGTCAAGTCTCTCTGCGTGTCCAAAGTCACACAGGAAGGTGTCTCTCCCGTCCTCCGACAGCAACACATTGTCCGCTGTGGAAAACAAGCACAGTCAATCCTCCGTTGCAAATATCTTAAATACAGCTTAGTGAACTTAATGGAATTTTGTCCGTTTCCATGACTCGTGCAGTTTATGGATGACATAATTAGAAACAGGGCAGCTGCACAAACAGAAAAGAGTCTACAGACAAAGAAGATCAAAAAGAAAAACATTTGTGGTCACTGAAGGACAGCTGCTGTGCAAAAAACTTTAATATGGAATGAATGTGGAGTTTAGTAACAAACAGGCAGCAGATAAAGAGATTTGGAGTTCCTGCCTTCCTTTCCTGAGGCATTACAGACACCAGGTGGCGCCTGAGCTGCAACAGCACAATAATGCCGTTTAGTCCTTAAGACTTTTTTTGCCCTTCCTTTAGCTTAGTTCCCTTTCCCTCGTCTTTCCTTCTTTTCTCCACCTTTTCCCACTTAATTTTCATCTTCTGCTTTCTGTCTTTACAGTTTCTGTCTGTACTTCTGTCACTAACTACTTCCTCCTCCCATCCCCCCTCTCTGTTTCGTTCTCCCTTTCTTTCTTGCTCTTCTGATTCTGTGCACATGCGCTGTTTCTAAAGAGCACGGTGAGTCACACTGTGGGAAATTCCCAGCCCGCCGTCTTCTTTGTGGTAGTCTGGTTTCACAACACAGGTGCTACGGATCAAATCTAAACTGTATCTATGACACTTGTGTTCCACACGACAGCTGCAAAAAGACACAAAATCTTCTGATAAGAACTCATTAGAAATCTGCCTTAACTCTCTTGGTGTTTTTGTTTTCCGCTCGGTACCACAACAAATAAAAGTCAAGCTGACACATTCAGTTTTAGCGTTATTACTGTTATGCCACTTTGATCCGTACAATTACTGCTGGTAAAATTCATCCTGAAAGTGCTGTTTTGTGCTGATGCCAATATCTGATGTCTGTGTTTTGGTGTAACGACTGTTGCTACATCAGTTTTGGGGAAGCTCTTACCATAATTACCACGAGTGTGCTCAAGATGAAATACAATAGAAGTACTACAGTATAGGTCCTTGTATGTCTGTATGTCTAAAAAAAAGCTTGATCTAAGTTAGGTATTTACTCATTAATAGTTTAGTTAGTTTTGCTATTACTAATTTTCTGTCTAATTTTATGACACATTCAGGATTTTAATCAGTTTTCCTCCTGGCATCACTGTTCATATTTTGTTATGAATATACAGAAAGGAAATTGGAAAAACATCCTTTTGTTTAACATACCTTTAATATCTAGATGCACCACTTTTTTCTTCAGTAAATACTCCAGAGCCGCTAAGACCTGCGACTGGTAATGGAGGCTTAAGTCCTCTGGCAGCCGTCCACGCTCCATTATCAGTTGGCCAAGAGAGCCTGAAATGACACACAAGGTCAAACTATATACTGTTAATATTGAAATATGCCCCATTTCCACCAAGCAGTGCAGTACAGTTCAGTACAGTACGGTAAACCCTGATCTGGCTTGTGTTTCCACTGCTGATCGTACTCTCACTTGGCAGGCAAAGTATATTTCAGACAGCCACATCAGCTACATAAGTATCGTGACATAATACCTGACTAATGCCAACTCAATTCTTAATGCACCTTTTCTCACAAAAATAACGGAATTGACAGAGTTTCAGTAACTTATGTTGCTTAGTCTGTAATGCAGCTGTGAAAAAAATCCAAACTGTTGCGCAGCTTAGTGAAATGAAACGAAAGAGAAAGATACATCAAAATTATTGTATCTAGTCATTGAAATGCGGTGCTATCTGTAGATACAGAGCCTCAGAGGCAGTGGGGTTGTTCTGTTTTAACTGTACACTCAAGCAACGTAAGGTAGCAGCTACAGTTATAGTTTTTATCTGTGATCTTTATTTTCTATGGCTTAAAGAAATTATATTTTAAAATGCTCCGGAAGCATTACGGCCGGCGTTTCATCTCTAAAAAGGTGCACAGATCATCCGTTCATCGGTTAATTTTCTCTCC
The DNA here is from genome assembly GCA_029874485.1 of Naso brachycentron. Lineage (NCBI taxonomy): Eukaryota > Metazoa > Chordata > Actinopteri > Acanthuriformes > Acanthuridae > Naso > Naso brachycentron. Next base: position 6,927,264 of record JAQFJA010000009.1, on the reverse strand, counting down.
GGGGTGACGACACAAGGGGTCTGGTCTCACCCGAGGAGCTGCGGCTCCTCACAAAAACTATGAGAAACATTACAAACAGCTTTGTTGAATTCTCATCTGAAAAAAAATAGAAAAACTCAAAGAAATGATGACACTTAAAAACAGCTTTGTGCCTGCTCACAGCCAAGGGACTGCAGCGTGTGTGGCTCCACCCTTTTGGTACGGTATCAGTGTGTTGGCACCCCAAGGGAAGGGTGCCAAAAAGTAGGACACAAGTAGGAGTACAGATCAGTGATTGTCATATCATTACCAACGTTTGACAATAGTAACAAATAATTGCAAGCCATACCAAACCAAACTGTACCACTCAGTAGAAACAGGGCATCACACACAGTACTGGAATAAACCATTCCTCTGTTATAAGCTGGAATTTGAATGATAAATGAAAAAGTGTGGGAGATGTCATGTTTATCAAGCAGCTCCATCTCTAATTTGGGCCAAAACACTTCAAGGAAGCTCAACAGTCACTTCTGGCATCCCAGAGCCACCCACACTTACACATCTCGATACTAATCACACCCATGTTTCTGTTCTCTTCATTATCCTCATGTTGCACCTACTGTGCATGTGTTGCACATCTCCACCAGCAGTTTCCCACCACACCCTCCATCTCAACTACAGCAGTGAGTAGTGACAGAATGTGCTGTCGGGGAGGCTTGTTTACCAGATTTGTGGTCCATGATAAGAATGACATTGGGCCCCTCTCTGACCACTCCAAAGAGTTCCACCACACGAGGAGATCTGAGGGTACTCCACGCACCCACCTCCTCACTGCTGAACCTCTTCAGGGCAATCTGGGAGGATGGAAAAAAAGAGTGAGCAATCAGAGCAAACCTTGAAACCAGGCTGTGGAAAAAACTTAGGCGGGCGTTATGCTCAGCTTTACCTTTTTGATAGCAAATATGAAGCCTGTTTGGAGATCTCGAGCACTGTGTACTTCGCCATAGGAGCCTTCATTGACAAACTTGGAGACGGCATACTCGCTCCCTTCTCTGTATTCGGAGTCAACAGGCTGGATTTGCTGATGGAATAAAAGAGAAACAAGTTAGTTTGGTAAAACCTGTTTAAACCAAAACAAGAGATACGACGCGGACTAAAGCAGAACATACTTCATTGTCAAAGATTATTCCCTCATTGATGACATAATCAGCTGCTGAGAGCTCATCTTCCCCTTCTCTTGCTTCCCTCTCCACTTCTTTGAAAAAGGGACCCACGTAGCACCGGTCCCCCTTACTGACGTTGTCCCTGAGGCCAGCAAGGGCCAGCGAACAGTCTCTCAAACTGCTGAGGCTGTCTGAGTCGCTGTCCTGACCACAGGGACTGACACTGGAGAGAAGGCTGCAGACTGGGTCCCTACTAGTCAGAGGACAGCAGCTGGAGCCTGTGATGTAGATCTGTCGGCTGTAGGGAGACAGACCTCCGTCCTGCTCTTCTGAGCTTTCAATGCTGCTACAGCAAGAAGAACTGAGGTCGCTTCTACCTCCAAGTGATGAAGACTCCTCCTGCAGGAGACAAGCAAATAGCACGGTTGACCAGAAATCACGTTTTCATTATCAGGTTAGTTTGCAAAAGGGTTCTAGGCAATTAGAGGCAGCTTTGTATAAATTCGGTTATTTACTTCCACACCTGGAAAAGGCCATTTTTGGCATGTGAATGTCTGTGGTCGAGCCTCCGACTTAATGGCTTTTCATATATACATGCATACATATGTATATGAGTGAATGAGAACTGAAAATTAACCTGTGCTGTTAATGGGATCGGAGAACTTCCACTCTCCTGTTCAGGCACTCCAGAAGGAATTCGATGTCTGCGTGTCTGTTTGTCCTCCTTCTCCGCTTTTTTCTTCCCCTTGCGCTTCTGTCTCTTCCTGGTCCTCTTTCTTGTGGGGAGCTGTGCTGATGAGCTGCTCGGCTTCTGGATGGAGGCCGTGGTCGGGCACGCCACATTGTTGGGCTCTGAGGAAACGCTGAAGCAGAGGTGCAGCAACAATTTCAATGCCAAATACGACATTAAAAAGATTCAATATAGCCTCTGTAAAGGAATATAAGGTGTAAAGTGCAGAATCAATGTTGTCATACCTGTCGGAGAAGCAGCTGGAGGAGCCAACAAAGGAACGATTGATACTGGATGGACTAAACTCTTGGGAGTCTCGGGGGTCACCTAAGGACAGCAGATTGTTAGTGTTAACCGTCCATCCAAGCTCAGTTATTTGACTTAGTATAAAAACAAAAAAAGACGTAATTACTTGATGCTTGGGCAATGAAATCAGAGTCTTTGATTGGCCCTTTTCCCACTTGCTCTGCAGTTCCATGTGTTATGGCCTTAGTTATTCTAGGGCCGTAACAGACCGGGAAGTCCACTTTGCTGTCTTTTCCCTCCCCTTCCCCCTCCTCCGTCTCCTGGTCCGCAGCTGAGCAGGACGGGTATGACCCCTTCAGCTCAGCCTGGGATGATCCGGAGAATGGTGATGTTGAGTTGAAAAGCCTTTGCCTCACCGCCATTTCATCTGCTGGTTCTGGAGAGAGATAACATCATAAGCAACTGATAAGTCAAGTGATTTCTCTGCAGCTGCACAACATTTAATGTCAAGTAATATTTGTAATTCTAACTGACAATATACGCCTGAACTTCTATCTGGCTCATTTCAAAAATCTTGGTGCAAGTTTTTGGGGAACCTAATACTGATAAAATATGTTTGTTTATATTTTATGAGACTTTTCAAAAGGAAAACAAGCTTATAAAAGAGCAAGTGGATGCAAATTATCTGCTAGTTTCCCCAATTAATCTTTTTATTTATTGATTAAAATTATTACATTTCCAACAGCTTAAGTGGACGTCTTTAAACTTCATGTTTTGGGGGTTTTTTGTTTGTTTTTTTGCTTGTCCTAGACCCAAAAATAATCAGTTAACTAACATATGGCCTATTACAAATAAAACCATGAAATCCTTTTATGTAAGAAGCAAATTTAAAAAAATAGTAATAATTATAACTAAAATGGTTGTTTCATTATTTAATCAGTCAATCCACTAATCACTGTATCAATAGATTGCAATTACTTGTATATGACAGTGAGAATACATTTGTTTCCTTTGCAAACTGCACTTTCGATTCATTATTCCATTGAAACTGACTTTATCTAATTCCAACATGATGTTAGGGCATCGTACAGATCACCATCGCTGCACTCTGACCTTTCCAAATGTTAAGTTCGTGTTTGTGAAAAGTGCTTCCCCATAATTTAACAAAGGATTCCTTACTATTAGCATATGTAAGAGTGATGGTTCCTTAAAAGAGAAAAACTTTTACAAGAAATATTACTCATTTTTTAAAGTTTGAACTACCTTTTATTGTTTGTGTTATTTCTGTTTGATTCTTAATTTAGCTTTTTAAGTTTTGTTTGTTTTTTTAAGGGGCATCTGACTCATGCCACTGGGATGAAAATGTTTATTTCGTTATTTTCAGGATCACCATTTATAATCAGTTACAGCATAGGACCTCAGCTCACGTACTCACAACAGAAATATGCAAACATTCAATGCAACGCTGATGGACTTTGTACAGTGGTCACGTACAAATAAATCTGCTTCACTTCAATTTGCATGGTTAACTTTATCAAGCAAGATCAGGCTCATGATGCTCACTTGATCAGCAGCAAAGTGAAACTTTGAAAGTTTGCGGTGAGCTGATGAGACAGGAAACTCAAGCCTGGCCTTGTTTTGGCAGTTGCAACTGTGTCTTGAAATGCACATACTCTGTTTTAGTCACAGGAAGTCAACCATAGCACATTAGGCACACGGCCAGGCTGAGTTTTCAATATTAGCATGATTGACTGCCGATGCCTTGGAGGTTGTAACCATCAAAACATTCCCAAGTGTAAAGTCACCAGACTCGGAAACACTCCTTTAATCTCAGCACTGGTTCATGGAGCACAAACTGAATGCAGTTTAAAAAGCACAAAGTGGGACTATAGCTGCAGCATGTGGCATCAGCAACTTCTTCCTGTCACTTAGCTTTCGCTTCTCTCTGCACATACAGAGATATTTGATAAAGGCCAAACCAAGATTAACCCTAAGATCTTCACTAAAACAATCCCATGGCTGCTGAATCCTTGCATAGTTTTGCATATTCTTGCCCCCGACAACATTAACACAAGTAAAACCAAAGAAAAAACTAACATCAAACTTTAGTCGGACTTAAGACAAAGCTGTTTAAGTTTAGTGATGTCATTACCTTGTGTGCCGACTTCATGCACCGCGGGATTATCTAGAACAAAGCAATTCAACTGTCACTTCCTTCTTAAGACGCTGCATCGGTGCTCTAAAGCTCAGCGCTACACCACACCCCAGTGAATTTACGTGGAAAGGAAGTAGAGAAGTAGAGAAAAACCCGCTGCAATAAACACAACCACAAAAACAACTCGTGTGTGTGTGCGGTCGAGGGGCGTGAAAAACCTACCGACAGATGCCGAAGTGAACTGCTGGCTCTCTCCCGTGAGTCGGCTCTACATCTACATGAGTAAAACTAAGTGCTGTTGTCTGCTTCGTCCTTCATGTTCTGATCCTCAGCAACGTCTCACTCAGGCTCTGCTCGCTGCTCTGCCTGATGCTGGCTCTCCGCCAACTGGGGGAGGAGCTGGCTGACAATGACTTATGGGAAATGCATCTCCAGTTCCCCATATTCCCCCCTCCCTCCTCTCTCTGTCTCTGACAAGGCTGGCTTACTTACTCTTCCCTCTGACTAGATTAAAGGATAACATGTTTGGTTGTGCTTTTGATGACCACAGTGAACTATAGACTGACTTAAGTGGAACTTAACTCTCCGTGGCTACGCCTATCAGGAGATCCTCAGGTTTCAAGGGGAATTAATAATGGATTATTACTGTCTTGCATTGAAGTCAAATTAAAGCCAGAATATAGGCAAATATGATGTTTTAAGAGAGTCAACACCACCACAAAACAACCTAATTTCTGCACAAACATGTTAAAGAAACACTTTAATTTGGGATGAGCGTTCGACCTTATGCGTACACCCACAACACTTAAAAAAATGTCGAGTTTTGTGACCTTTTATATTCTCTGATATTCTAATCAACATGTTCCCTGAAGCTAGCTAATAAAAATGAGTCACATGCCATGTCACATGTCCACACGCCCCCCCTTCACAGCATGCCATGTCATTAAAAGTAACATCAACAACAATAAACTTTCTTCTTCTGTCTGTCCAAAATCGGATATCTTATACTGTGAAGATCTTATGGAAAATATTTGCCACCATGAGTAGAGAGCTGTCACTTTCAAATGTGAGGTACCTTTTGTATCTCTCTGAAGTAATCTCATTTGCTCTCAAAGCCACAGAACACAGGAAATTCAGAAAACCTTGTGAGGCCTCGCCATTAACCATGAACAGAAAGCAAAGTGCAAAGCAAACTGTGTACCGCCATGGCGACGATATCTTAAAATGAATAACCGTTCAGATGAGGATTGTGGACATCGTCACAAGCAGTTTGGGTTTAGTTCTGGCAACGACATCAACAACTGACTCATGCAAAGCTGTTGTAGTTTTTGAGAAAGTGTCTGAAAATGACCTATTGCACATTTCTAATGGAGGTGATTCAGTTTGAATCAACCGAATGCTGAGTATTAGTAACAAGAGTCAACATGGCTGCTCACAGGAAAAAAGGTCTCAAATCGAAAACTTTCTCGAAAGATACAGTATATAAAAATGAGCTGATGCAACGAGGAGGCAACTATTTTTTTCATTATTGTTTTTTCAATGATTTGTTTGATGATTTGTCAATCAACAGAAAAGTTTTGAAGTCAATTAATGATTTCAGTTCTGATCTAAGCTTCTCAACTGTGAACAATTTCTGGTTTTCTTAGTCTGATGAACTGAAAATCTTTCAGAGCTGTACTAATGTTCCAACGAGACATTTTTAAGATTTCAGCTCAGGCTGCAGGAACTTATTATAAGCATTTCTTGCTATTTTCTGGCACTCTAAGGTAAAGACCAAGCATTTAATCAATTAGCTGAGGACCATAACAGGTGAATTAGCCAGTAAGAGAAAAATCATCATTGGCTGTTAGGGGTGTAACGACACGTTTTAACAACAATAAGATGTGTATTACCATACATGGTCGGCGATACAATACAAAAACGATATGGGCCCGTTTACAGCGATACGATATGATTTGACTCAATAACTAAAAACTGATATAGTAATGGGTGTTTTTGTCAAAAATAGACGAAAGGAAAATGCCATTTCTGTGCAGTGGTAGAGGGTTGAAGCACTGGAAAGGCTTGATACACTGAACTTCACAAACCTTCAGTGCAAGGCCTCGATTCAATCTGTGTGGACGCAAACGCTGCCTGAAAATTTCCATTTCTCCTGATGCTTCCCTTCCATGATCTGCCTTTACCTAAAGTGACGCTGCTGACGCAATACACGTGTCCAGAACATCGGAGAACGAACTGGAGTAAGTTCACAAATATTAACCGTTACAAGTGCAAAAAAACATCCACGTAAGAACGTGAGCATGCTCAATGCAAGGCACTTATTCTTAGTACCGATACAATCCATTTTTGCTTTGAAAAACAATTTTGGATCGATACAATTCAGACTAGAAGCAACTAGATGCACTGATATGTCAATGTTTAGTTACACACCTACTGGTTGCAGCTCTAGTTTGGTCTATAAAAAGACAAAAAAAATAACAATTTGCTGAAGCTGCAACATCTACAAACTGTTAGTTTTGTCTGAAAGACAGTGTAAAATGATATAAAACAAAGAAAAGTGGCAAATTTTCACAACTTACAATAAATATTTCATCTTGACACGACAGAATAATGACAAATTGCACTTCTGTTTAGTAAATAATCAATTAATTGAGATTAAAGGTCCAATTTGAAGGATATAGTGGCTTCTAGTAGTGCAGTTGTAGATTACCATTAACTGAATATTTGTCCACTCGCGCTCTGCCTCCAAGCCTGTAGGAAAACCTACTGTGGTCCCCAAAAAAAAGGCATGGTCATATTTAATTATGGTATACTGTTATATTTCACTTACAGTCTATTTTAAACATTATTTACACTTAAATTCCATACATAGTGTCATATTTTACACACATTGTTCGCATTCTCTACTTCAGTTATTCTTAAAATTTTACCAATAGAGGTCATACACAATGGACCTTTTGTTTTAGCTCTATGTGCAGTACGCGACAGCTATTAACTACTGCCATCAATTTTACAATAAGGTGAACCTTTACCTGTCTGACATAAACTTCAAACTGTTAAATCCACAGAGATAAGAGTTATTATGGGCTGTTGCACTGGATTTCATAAGATCAATGCACACACAATAACCTTAAATCTTAGATATGAAGTGGAACAATCCTTTCTTATCTACTTTGCGCTGAGAAACCCTGAGCGAAACTCCACATACAGTCAGTGCCTCTATTGAGCCAACTTCTGCAATACACCCACACAGATTAATGAAATTCCAAAGCCTTTAGTAAGGACAGTGCAAAGGGACTCAACCTGAAGTCGGACACAGAAAACCTACAGCCAAGCCTTCCTTAAGGAAAATGTCTGCTGCTTCTCAGGAAAACGTCCAAGTGCTGGACGAGCACATGACCAGAG
>JAQFJA010000009.1:6897695-6907844 GCA_029874485.1 Naso brachycentron | reverse complement strand
AAGATACAGTGTGTTAACATTTCATTAGATAAATAGGTCTGCCCCTGCCTCTTTAGTGCAAACCTCTAACGTGGTAGGATTTCTGGCAGTTGCCTTCCAGTATTACATCTTGGAGCTGTTACAAAATGCTTCGGCCCAGCCCTTCGGCGCCCCTGCCCTGCCACTTATTGTGTGTGATCTATAGGTAGCTAGAGGTCTGTGGTACTTTATTGGGATCTTTTTTCTCTTTCTGTCTTTCCCCTTTGGTCTTTGCTCTTTCTCTCTAACATTGTTTTTTGCATTGCATGTGTTAACTTGGTAGCATTCAGTATTTTATTTCTCTCAACACTCTGTCCTAATCACTACTACAGTTTTCCTCCCAGACTCATTCTTCCCACTTCTCCTGCCCCTTCCAGTCCCTCCAACCTCCTCCTCCCCCACCCCCCTCCCCCTTACCTGACCTCGTCCCAGAGCGATATGCAGTGGGCAGCCTCAGAGCCACAGAAACCACACATACACACTGGAAATCCGAGAAAACACGTTTACGGACCACAGGAAGATTAGTATGTAAAGACTTAACCGTGTGTGTCTTGCTGTCCAAGTTTCAGTCATTACTACTAATCTCTAATACATATACATATGGTTGCATTAGTTGAAACTGCTCTGAAAGGGGATAATATAGGTAAAGGCAGGGTTGGTAGTTTTATCCAGTATGTAAAACATGTGCTCTGAAAAAGGACTGAAAAAGATCTATAATCCTGTAAAAACTTTGACCAGTCCCAGCCTTGAGTTAAAAAGAACCAGTCAGATTCCGCCCTGTTTCCCTGCGCGCACTCTGCCCTTGACATGCACCAGCTGGACTCACACCGCTGCCAGAATCATTCCACGTCTACCTGAGAATGGCAGAGAAAGCTCAGCCAAAATTACCACTGCAACGGTTTCTTGTAACTGCTTGCCTGCTAAACAGGACAAGAATAGAAAGACAGAAGCAGAGAAAGCTGCAACAAGAAAGAGAGCAGATAAAGCAAGAAGACAAACCAGAGTAAACATTGGTACGGCTTTTCAGCGGTAACAACTGAGGGAGTTAAAGCGCCTGAAAAGTGATGCCATGGTGGCTGTCTTTCTGTTGCCATGTTTGTTTTTTATATTTATTCTGATAATATTCAATGTAGGTTTTGGTTAGTTTCCTATTTCACCAGTCGGATCCGGTGTACAGGCTTAAACTGGTTAAATTTTCTGCATATCAGCTAAACCCGCATCATCACGTGAGATCCTGGCAAATTGAAAGCATACATCAGCAGCAACACGAACTGACACCCAACAGCCCACGGACACGCATTGATCTAACTCTGCTGTATTAACAACAAGCAACAAGACAATGCAGTTAACATATTATGATGTTTGATTAGGCTATAAACGAATATGAATGACAGCCAGACCGTGCGCTATTCAGTTTAGAGCTCAGGGTGCATGGCTCCATGTAAAGTTATCAAGACACACAGCTGTTAGCATTGGCTAGTAACGTCAGGACGAAGGAGGTTTTCTATCATTTAACTTCAGCCAATGTCATCAAAATTCCTGCACTGTGTCAGTTCTGGAAGTTCAAGAAGCGTTGGAAAGCTTAACAACGTCGTGTCTGTGTTCATTACATACACCCGTGGTGCAAGTTAACATTAGTTGTGTTGTACAGCTCTGTGGTATTCTCACCCAGCGACAGTTGTTTTGGCCGGCATGTCTCAATGTCCGGACGTTATTGACGTTTGGTGAATCTCAACGCCGATTGGCATTTGCGACGCAAACGCTTTGTGTTACTCAGTTCAGTGGGGAAAGTCTGGTACACCAGTCCGGTCTGGTATTTGGCTCAATATCAAACTGGTTTAGAATTTTAACACCAGCCCAACCCTAGTTCAGTGTTTTGATGCAGCTAAGTGTGACAAGAGCTAACGTAGTCAAATAAAGCTGAAAGCGATGTGCTGAGCTCCTCTATTTGCTCTGTTACAGATCAGGCGTGAGGCGTGGCATTTGAAGGAGCCCTGAGGAGATGTTACTCATCAAATCGTGCTAGCTTTCTAGAATGACCAACCCTGCCTTTAATGAATCAGCTGTTATTGACTTATGAAGTGAGAAACCTTTTGCATTATAGCCAGACATTATCAACACAGCTGTTTGTCGCTGTTAATTTTCAGACTTCTGTCACCTACTAAATGCAGGGCAGAATACAAGCAAAAGGTCAAACCCTGTCCTTTTTAAAATCCTGACCCTCAATACTGCAAGTGCTTTATTTAGCACCAGTCTTAAACACAGTCGTTGCTGAAGCCCTCTGAACGTTTTTTTTTTTCTTCTCAGGCAGCAATAGAATAGGAGTGAAGATATGAAAGAACAATAACCAAAAGAAAAACAAAACCAAAACTATTTGTCTGTAATCGGTCTGACCACCTTACTTTAAACTCAGTGGAAATGCGAGTGTTACATACTTTAATGGCACTGTAGAACTCCTTTAAACTTTGACCTTCAGTGTTGTTTACTTGACTACACTTTGATAAACTTCCAGTTGATGAATTGAGCCATCTGAATTATGAGGTAAGTATTTATTTTTTCATGATTACATTCAATCGTTCATATTATATGGGCCCTGCTTCACTTTCATTTTCTCCATCACTTATTAGATGAAACCTTTAATCCCCTTACGCTCAGTCTGACACAACGACACGTACCTCCATTTATTAGGAAGTGGGAGCCTTCTGTTTTAGTCATTTGGCTCTTGGTGCACTGAGACTGTTGTTTCCATTTAGTCACACCTGCAGTAGTTGACACTGAGCAGGAATGTGCAGAGCACCAAATACAAGGGAGCGACAGGAGTTTATGAGGAGCAGCTGACAACAGTAGTTGTAGTTAAGAGCGATCATGCAAGGAAAATAGAATAAGACGTGTGGTTTGGCTGATTAAGATTAAGTCATTTACGTCGTTTTATGTCTGTTCTGTCTTACATCCTCCTTGGTAATCTGAGCCCCAGCAACACACCCATACTGTACACACATTAAAGATTGCACTGACAGAAGCTATACAGTTACTTAATACTCTGAGGTCTCTAGGTGGGGTCCCCTGCATATCACTTCCCTGACCCATATCTTCTGCCATGCACTGTGCCGATGACAGCGCAGTGCACCCTTTTACAAAAACACCCCCTTATGCAGATCTCTTTTGTTTGGATAACATTTTCTATTTTTCTTTCTCCTGTATTAACAGTCAGTTGGTGGATTTATTGACATGCCTACCTTTTCTGTTTGTATACAGTATTATGTTTGTTTAAAATGCAGAGAGAGTTTTGCATTTTTAAGAACTAGAGAAGCTAGCAGAATTGCAGTTGAAAGCGTTTGGCCGGTTTCTTACGTTGTGTCACGTGTGACTGTTTTTTTGACAGCCCAGTATTTTAAAGCCAGGTTCGTATGGAAATGCCTTCACTCCACTTGCACTGCTGTTGGACTCGCCGTCGTTGCTTTCATCCGTCTGTCTGTCTATTCTTTTGGTGCACTCATCTGTTGTTCAACACGCAGTCTGCGCCTCATCTCCGCCCTCTAACCTTTTGCTGAGCACATTTTGAACTAATCTCTTTATCGGTGTCAGCATTTGCAACTGGTGCCTCTTTTAACCTGCCCTTCCAGTTATTGAGTTTTTAGATCCTGGTGAGAGAGAAAATGTGCAGACTTTTGTCAGACTCTCTGATGTGATAAAAAACAACAAATAAACCAGCCAGGATTGGGTTGAGGCTGAGCAGGCAGCAAGTTTAGGGTGTGTTTGTAATGTCCTCCTTGCTCCAAGCCTCATAGATCAGCTAGTCCCCGAAATCAATATAGATGTTCATGTGTAGAGTGTTACTGCACCATAATACTGCAGTAAGGGACATAAGCATACTCAATGTCGGTTGGAGGGGAGGCGTTCACTGCAGCAGATTCTGCAGTGTTTTCTCACACAGTGGAATTCAAGGGACATGTTATTCCCAAGGGGAGGAGACAACATACTGTATCAGCTCCATCAGTGTATCTTATGATATGTCCAGAAACGGCCAAGCAGGAACATTTTATAAACCGCAATAGCGTGTTAAAGTAGCACTAAAAGTCCCAATGATGATACAGGCAGGCTGTCTCCAGTTCTCTTTCCGCTGTGTGAGGGCCAGCACAGATTCGCCTCTTATCTCATCCCACAGTCACAGAGAGTAAGCACAGCTCACATGAAATGGAGGGAAAAACACCAAGCCCCAACAGAAACAGGAAGTGAAGCAGTTCAGCCTCATTCTTGGGTATTAGATTCCAGTTGTTTTGGATATATGTATTCATGGTTGCAAAGTAACATGTATTCACAGCTGACATACTTTGTTTTTTTCCTCTAGAAATATTAAATAGGGCAAAGGAAGGCAACAGTTTGCTCTGAAGTACCAACATGGTTGACAAAAAGATTACGCCGAATGAGACCTTGTGGGCGGAGATGCAGTGTGTGCTGTGTGTGTGACTACCACTCCCCTTCACATGCACTAACCCATACAAGCCCAGCTCACCTCCACCACCCTAGAAACTCACATACACTATCATGGCTCAGCCTGCTCTGTTGTGCCCCCTGTCCTGACCTCCTCTTTTTTTTGTCAAAGAGAACTAATTGAGCCCTGTTGAGCCATCACCTTCCTCTTTGTGCCTGATCCACCTGAGACTAACACAGTTAGTTTTGGTAACCCTACCATCCACCCCCAGCCCGCCCCACCCCTCTGTATGTGTACCATTCACAGTGCGCTACTAACACCGACGACCCTTTTTGTTAAAACTCTTTAACAAAAAGCTGCATGCTGTTTTGTTCCAACCCCTTCACTTTCTGTTTGTGGAAGTTGATGTAAACCTCTTTGTGATTATAAATATCCTTTTTATTTTGTTTTGGTTTGTATGTTTTGTTTTGTTTTGTTTTTTTTTGGTAGAATGCAGCACTCTGGTGAATGTTAGACAAGCCTGGAATAGTTATAATCACAACAGAACAACACTGCTTATTAAGAAATCTCATTATTTCCTGTTTATTTGTGCTTGAGGATGTACTGTAGTGTGTAGTGGTGGGACGGTCTTGCATTTCACTTAATGTTTTTGTTTTCTTGCTGACCCATACTAGTGATACAATGGTCTCAGACATGCACATTTGGCCCCAGAGTGCGCTAGGAATTCTTGTTGCGTCTGTTCCTGCACTCCTCTCTAGCTTCTCTGATCATTATCAGTTGCCTGATTTTGTCAACATAGTCTTTTTGTCATAGCAATCATTAGTATGAAAAGAAAAACAGAAAAAGAAAGCTTTAAATTTAATTTCACCTTCTGGGTTTCTTAGCTTGTCTTGCAGCCACTCAGTGAACATTCATGTTAGCTAAAAAATACTGTGCAGTTTTGTAAAGGCCATCGAGTCTGTGAAATATTTTTTCTAGTTCATGAATACTAATGATATCTATGAGAATGTCAGAGGCATGCTAACAGCTCAAGTTTTCAGTTATGTTTTAAAAGTGTGAAAGTGATCAGGACCAGGCTGTTGATAACAGACCAGAGATGCTGGAGGTGTCCACAAACATGCGCAACAGCCATTTCTAGTAAAACTAATGGGGCTACATGCACACAATGTCTCCTTTTCTTCACCTGCACACCCACATATTCCCTCACACGTGCATATTCTGTCCACCCTGGGCCTTGTAATGGTAATCCAAGGCCCACTAGCTCCACTTTTGTCTCTTCCTCTTGCTATATTTTTTGTGACAGCTGCATATGTTTCATGGTGCTCCCCTTGTCATGGTTACAGAATCACAGCAAGCTTGGAGTTTCTGGTCTTTGTTTTGTTAATGCAAGATTTCCATACCTGTTCTGTGTCACTTTTCTTTGTGTACTAAGATCTTGCTCTGTAGTGGTTTATATATGTATGCGTGTGATACATATATTGCCCTCTCCTTCCTCCTCCTCCTCCTCCTCTCAACTTCTCAGTTAGTGGATGTGGCTTGATGTGTTAACTTTATCATCCAAAAACATAGAAATGCTCACACCTAATTTCTTTGCCTTTAAAAAAAAAAAACAAACAAAAAAACCAATAAAGGGTTTTTAAACTGTAATCTACTATAGGAGGGTATCATGTAGTTTACGGGCTACACATAGCCTCATGTATTCAATGTAGTAAAAAACGTACCCTTCCTCTCAGTCTCCCTCCCTCTATCCCCCCACCTACCACCCCCAACCGCCCGTACCACTCCTTGTGCTGGAAGACACTGATGTAATGTTACACGCTTTAGGTGATGTGGATGACGATAATGATGGTGGTGGTGGTGGTTGTGCTGATGATGATAGCGTGATCTGAGTGTATTTATTTTAGTTAAGTTTGTTTGTTTTTTGAACAGTGCCAACAGGGAAAAGCTCCTCTTATTATTGGAATATTTTTGGTTTTTTTCTCCTCTCTTCTCTCTGCTAGGATAACATCGGGCACCGGCTGCTTCAGAAACATGGCTGGAAGTTGGGGCAAGGCCTTGGCAAAACCATGCAGGGTAAGAACTTACTATTATGTACACATGTGTCATGTATGCAGGTGGCGCTGAGCCACTACAGTCTTATCATTTGTTTTCCCTCACATTTCTAGGTTTGTTTGTTTTGTTTTTTTAATCAGCAAATTTTTCTTTTCTCTTCACATTCTTTCTCTGATCTCTCTCCCTTTGTGTGTGTTGCTGGGTAAAATGGATTTTATTTAAACAAACATCATTCCAGTTATTCCTGGAGTTCACTTGCTGCTGATCCCTAAAAGTTGAAGAGAGAGGAGAATATTCCTGAGGCCTTGTAAAGAATGAGGGCAGGGACCCTGGGGGTTGGGAGATGGCAGTGAAGTGTCTGTTTTTGTTCCAGTGATGTTTTTGGTCTGAAGCACAGTTTAATTTAGTTGTTTTTTCGCCAACTGTCTGTGAAAAAATGGATATGGACTTTGCATTGCTGATATGCAAGCACGTAAGTCCGGTACCATCTCATGGTTTTTGTCTGAAGCCTTGGTTTTTCAGCTTACAACGCTGGCTTTATATCTTGCTTACAGGCGCTAAAATGTTGTGTCTCTTATGAAACAAGCGTTTTTTGTTTTTTTTTGAGGGGCAGTGATGCAGAAGGTATGATGAAGATCACATGGCTACCTCTTTGCTGGAATGTAAGCACTTAAATTAAAAGGCAGAAGACTTTCTTGGTTCTTGTCTGGGTCAGTTTGATTCACAGTTCCAGACTGGGCCCCTGTGGCAGTGAAATAGGAGCCAATCCAGAACCAAGCTACGCTAAACAGTCTGGATTTTAGAGTCTGTTACGCTTGTGTCCTACGGTTTAACAAGACTCAGATTGTTGGTCTACAGTTTGTATAATGCTCAGTCTTTTGAAAACCTATAAATGTGCACAAGGTTTTTTTTTTTTTTATGTATTGGGATTGAGAATTGTTGTCCCCTGAGGTTAGTGAAAGCTACACCCTAAAAAAGCTCCACAAGCTTTGCGCATCCAGTTCATTCTCCATGCTGTAGAAAGCTTTTAACTAGAAAGCTGCATTAAGGAGGTTTACTTTCTGGACACAGCTGTACTTGCATGGCCTAGTTGACTTGATATTGACCTGCTGTAAGGTGGAGCAGGCTGAACAGAGCCCAGTGTGTGGGTTGGTCTTGGCTAACATCAGCACCTCATTAGCTCGACCCTGCTGTGCTCATAGGCTCGTTGGCTCAAAGGGTGGTGCAGAGCCCTGGCATGTCTCCACTGTGCCTCTTCCTGTCTCTTCACCCAGTTTCCTCTCCTCATCAGTATCGTTATTCTCTCCCTCCTTATTACTTTAACTCTCTCTTCAGAGCCTCACCCTTCCCTGCAATTTCTCCAAAGAGGATGATGTATGGCATTGTCCGTGAGTGATGTCATTACTGGAAGGCCAATGAGCTCTTGCAGACTGCTAAGAATGGAGCTTGTTTTTCCACATAATTTCTGGCATTTAGTTTTTTGCTGCCTTCCTCCTCCACCACGCTCTTTTCTATCCTGTCAGTCGGTACAATTTTAACCTCATATCTACCAGTTTCGTTTCTATAACTCTCATGCAATCATTTCTGTCCATTTCATTTGTCTCCGTTGCTACATTGCACCTCTTGCTCAAGTGCATTGCTCTCCGTGTAAACTCAGCAGTAACATGGGCTCAGTAACAGAATTTTAATGAGAAACACAACTCACTCTGCAAAATGAAGTCACCAGTTACAGCCTTACAAATGAACATATTGGGGCTTCGCAAGATAAAGTGAGACGCCTACATTTAAAAAAGTTTCATGTTCAGACTTGCGCTGCTTTATTTTTGATTTTTAGGCAGCAGAGTTAGATTATTGCCTTCCTTGTGTTTGTCTCTGGTAATACGGTTTTCAGTTGTCTGTCCAATTGTCTCAAAACAGAAACAGAAAATGAATGGATTTCCTGCTTAACTTAATAGAAATATAGGATATAGATGCTCACTTGACAAACAGATGTAGCCTGCTGAGGTTCAGCAGAGTAGTAATTCTTTACCACATGATGGCCGTGGTGCTTAATTTTATCGTTCCTTGACAAAAAGAAGAGACAAAAGAATAAATGTATCCCTTTTTTCTACTGTTATGGCCTTTTAGTTTGGTCTGAGAAGTATTTTTCCACGTATAAATGCATGGTGATTCACCAGCCTTAGTGCGGAAATAATCTTGCAGACAGGTATCGCTGTAAATCACTCGCATCTTGATTTATACTGTCTGCACACACTGATTTCGTCTGATTGAGGAGCCATGATATGTTGTGGTCTGACATTTAAATGTTAAGTGTTGATTGCGTGTATTAGTGAGCCTCCCAACACACACAGATCTCATTCCTGACCGTTGAGCTGTGTTTTGGCTGCCCTTGCACCTCTTGTTCATGCACATATATGGCCTTGGTTCCTGGTGTCGTCTCGTACTGTAGGTATTCTCAGCCTGACAGTGGCCAGGGACCAGAGTAGACCAGGAAGCTGCTTCATTCTAGGCAGGTTGACAAGTATATGGAGGGTGATAACACGGCAGTAATTTTTGAGCTCAGCATTTGGTGTTCATCTTTGTTTATTCCCATCTGTCCTTGAACAGCTGAATAGCGATCTGTTTGATGTGATAAGGATGTGTGCTTTGTGTGGAGGAGAGAACAAGCTGCATGGGCTGAGTGTGCTTTTGTTTTTGCCGCTGGCACCACTGATGTGTGGTTATGTAAGCATCCCTCTTTGTGGGCAGATGAGACTGCGTCAAAGTGCGTCCAGTTGTGTAGGAATTAATGGCCCTGTGTTAGAGCCCACCGTCTCTGTTCAAATTTGCTAATGCATTAAGGAGTAGAATCACAACACGATTGCACCCTTGCATCTCATTGAAGTCTGCTGGATAATCATATTTATCTTCTTCTCCTTTTCTGTCCACCCTGTCAGAAGAGAAGGTTTTTGAATTTTGAAGTGAAAGCATTGTGTCCCCTTTTTAAGTTATTCACTGTATTGACTTTGTTCTTATTCTTCTTTTGTCCTTTTTGCCCCTTTTTAGGTAAGGTTTGTTGGATCCCCTCTGTATGTCAGTATGTGTGTGTGTGGGTGTGTTTTCTTTCTCCCACTCTGCAGTTGACCTCAATGTAACACTCCTTTTACAGTGTACCGTAGGCTAATGGCCTCTGTCAGCTTCCTCCTTTTTGCTTCATAATCACTAAACCTTTATTTCAATCTGCACAAGTGTTAAGTGCTTCGATTTGAACAAAGAACAAAAAATCCATTTGAAATCAAGATAGATTTAGGAAGCCATGATTCCATCACATCCCTTAGAATCATCGTCTTTACGTATGTTAGACTTGTTTTTTTTTTCTCTTTGAGTTTCCGTTGCTGCTGTCGGGTATCTGATTGGCTGTAACCACGGCTCAGACTTTGAATGGCTTGCAGAGTAGACAAGTTTTCTCCCCTCTGCTTGTTTGCCTGTTTCTACCTCCAAACCTGTGAAACTCGTGTGTATGTGTGTGGTCATTATGTGGGACTGAAATGTGTGTGTGTGTGTGAGTGTGTCTGTTACTGACCGGGCCATAGAGTCAACTTACAGGGAAAACCTCACCACCCCTCTACACCCTGAATGTCTCTGTCCCCATGGTTACACGCTCCCGT
>JAQFJA010000009.1:6881985-6896594 GCA_029874485.1 Naso brachycentron | reverse complement strand
TCCTGCCCATGTTGTGCTGATGGTAAACTTAGTGGTAAATGTTATTTTATCCCCCAATTGAATTGTTTTCTTTTTCATTTATTTTATTTTTTCTCCCATTTTTGTTATTTTCCTCTCATCAGAGCACCAATGCTACATAGGCTTTCAATTCTCTCTGTATTAGTCCTCATTCTGCTGCTTGTATTTTATCATGCATATGTATTACTCTTAGAACATTGTCATTTTGTTTGTTTTCAGTTTTTTTTAAGACCTTGTGATTCACACCGTGTGATTTAGATGCACATTGTTTTTGTCTGGTCCCTTTCTTTTCCACTGGAATGGGTAATGTGGAAGTATTGTCACTGTGTTTAAAGATTGGTGATAGTTTGGGGATGATTAAAATCGTTCGTTAATCTTAAATTCTGGGCCTGGCTTGTGACTCCATTCCGACAATCCACTGCAGTGGCCGGCTAACAGAACACATCTTTGGTTTCACTGAAGCACACGTTTTATCAGCAAATGGTCTTGAGATCTAGCTGTCACACAATCAATCGTCTCCTCTCAACTCCTTGGTGAATTAGGGCATCCAAATCATCCAATCAGTTAGGATTTCAGCAAATGTGCCCTCCCCACTGCCAGACACTGCAGTGAGAGTGAGAGTCCAGGCAGGCCGTGATGTGTTACTATACCCATGCATCTATGATTTCAGAATTAATATGTCATTGGGCTGTGATAACTTAATTATTCAAGGAAAGCACAAAAAATGACAGATATTTACATCAAATACTTTTCTTACCTTCCTCTGTCCAGAAAGGCAAGAATATGCCAGGATGTTTCCCTGTTTAAAGTTACAGTATTACAATATATTACTGTATTAGTATAATGTTCTCTGGACTTTTTTTTGCATAAAGTTTTAAGTTTGAAAGGCAGTGAAAAGTGCATGGTAATAGCCCTTAATTTTTTTGGTCTCTGTCCAAGAAAACCTTTAAATTTAAGGCAATTTTTTCAAGAAAGTTGAACCTCCTGCCCTACTTGGTGCAGGCGTCAAAAACAACAAAACATCCATTGTACTTTCCAAGCCAAATGCTTGTAGTTATTTCATATGCCCAATGGTATACATAGACAACTAATTCATGACAAAAAACAAACTTACATGTGTGGGAGGAAAAAAAAACTGAAACCAAACTGAATTGATAATCACTATCAGTAAGATCGATTATTGTATCTGGCTGGCAACAGGAGCAGCAGACTAGTCCAAATTCTTTTTATGCCTTTTGTGTTGAGATTCCCCATGTCTATCTGTCTGTCTGTCCTCCCCTTCCTTCTCCTCCTACTCATACCCATGTTTTACCAGGTAAGTATCCCCATCCCTTGCACTGTCACCATGGCGATACCTGGCCTGTGACGTCACTCTGCTGTAGTTCAGTGCTTGTGTCCTTTTTTAATTTTACTCTTGTCTTTCTCTCTGCTTTGTTTGGCTGATTATGAGTGGATTAAGCAATTCTGTGTCGATCTCCAAAGTAGTTTTGATTTTTAAATATTTTATATCTTTAATGTTTCATTCTGTTTTGTTTTGTTTTTTTCTTTTTGGTTGTCTTTGGTTTGTTTATTTTTCTACAGTTAATTTCCTTCCGATCTAGCTCTTTTCACAGCTTACGTAACTTAGCTCAAGTAGACAGAGGAAAATAATGTTTCAGCTCCAGTCACGATGAGGAAGGGGGCCTGGGACAAGGGAACAGATTTGGACCTCAGGATAGTGAAAGGGGCTTGCAAGGGTCAGCCAGACTGCAGACATTTCAGAAAGAGATGATGCAATTGGCCTTAGATAATATTGGGAGGCTTTGTTCCCCTCATGGAGGATGTCGCAGTGGCAGCAGCTGCGCAGGCCTGGTGCAACTCCCTTCACTCACACACACACACACACACACACACACACACACACACACACAGCCCCTCAAGCTGTAACGTCCTTGATAAACTTGGCATTCTGGTTTAACAGGACTGCAGCAGTGAACCGGTGGAGGAGGGGTGGTGGACGTTTCCACTACACTAAAAAAAATAACACTAAAAAAAATATGGAAACAGATTGACTTAAAGCTGTCAGTCTTTTTTTAACTTTATCTGTCCCTAGTAAGATGGTGCTGAACAACCCTGATGCCCTTGACTTCATTAAAATGATGAGAAATACAACAATTGCAGCTGATTTGTCCATTCAAAAATGAAAAAAAAGCAACCAGGTCAAATGTTACAGGACAGATAGATAATTTGGTTTATACTAGGTGGCTGCAGTAAGCTGTGAGAATGGCTGGTGTTTGGTTCACTGTAGCTTTCTGGTCTCTTTGCACTTCAAGGCAAAATTCTCTAAC
This sequence comes from Naso brachycentron, assembly GCA_029874485.1. Classification (NCBI taxonomy): domain Eukaryota; kingdom Metazoa; phylum Chordata; class Actinopteri; order Acanthuriformes; family Acanthuridae; genus Naso; species Naso brachycentron. Next base: position 6,894,249 of record JAQFJA010000009.1, on the reverse strand, counting down.
CCCAGCACCCTATGCTCTAAAAGCAGGCTGTCTCCGAGCTGGCCCTCCGTCCCAATCTCAAAAACTTACCTAGTCCTCTCCCTGTCTCTTTTCCCTCAGGACGCACTGACCCTGTTCCCATCATCCTCAAATATGATGTCATGGGGATGGGACGGATGGAGATGGAGGTGAGATGCTGTTTATTTTATTTCCATCATGTTTATGTTTTGAAGAGGACATAGTAGAAAGCATCTGGCTGAAATGGAAGTGTCTCGCAAAAGCTTAAGGCATTTAAACATGTCTGGTCTGACCTGGTTTTAACATTAGATAAGATTTGAAGAGTTTTCACCACTGTAATCTTAAACCTAATTTTGCTGCAATGAAATGAAGGTACTTGGATAAAATCATGACAGCTCATAACATATCCATCGATTGTTAAGCCATCATTTGCTTATTGGGTTTCAGTATAGGACATGTTAGTTTTCCAGATATTTACTCCTCTAGAGCCAGCCTGATGAGGTGTGAGTTGTGTTACCATTCACTGGCTCAAGTAGGAGCAACAGCAGTTCAGCTGCACAGTTATGGGTCACTTGATCTCAGACAGAAGACTCAGAAAGGTGAAAAAAAATATCATATTTTAAAAATGCACCCTTGCTTTCAGCACTCACTGCTGGCATCCAAACAATCTCTGGAAAAGTCATCGGGTGCTTCAAATACATTTTCGTGGCAGAAAACTGTTACATGGGCCAAAGTGCATCATTCACAGTGCCAAGTTTCAGCTGGAGTCATGTAAAGCTCAGCAGCATCGGACTGTTGAGCAGTGAAAACATTCTCTGAAGATATCAATCACACTTCACCAACTGGCAGTCTGACAACACAAATCTGAGTCCAGTGGATGCCAGTAGAACATTATCTGAATGAATGAATAAGTGCCAAATGCAAATCAGTCAGTGGAGAAAGATTCATGATGAAGATGAGGTCCCCTTGCTAGACTGAACTCCACAGCCTGATCCTGTGCTAATGTCGCTGTGGTGGCTGCTTTAGCATAGCATTGATGAAAAACCTATTTTTCTTATTAGTAATACAAAACTATTAACAGTCATTCAAACACATTGACATAGACTCCAAAATGGGATGACTAAATTTGAATTCAGCCAAACTTTAAAAAAACTGTCACCATCAAACATGTTGGAGAAAATACAAGCAAAACAAACTGACCATTGGTCCTATAGCCCAGATGCGCCAACAGCAAAAACAGCATGTCCACACAGTGTATTAAATGTACGACTGACACTGAAGATAAATTTGAATTCCTCAGTGTTTTCTGCCAGTGCTGTAACTGCTGTATCTGTTCTTAAGCTGGACTATGCAGAGGATGCCACAGAAAAGAGAAGAGTGCTTGAAGTTGAGAAGGAGGACACAGAAGAACTGCGACAAAAATACAAGGTGAGGTTCTGCAACATACACTAGTGAGGCTGCTGTGGTAAATGCATCAGTGCTGCAGGCACAAGTAACCCAAATCTTGCATAGTCTGAGGTGAGTGTCTTGCTACGAGACTCATGTGGAGGGGCACTGACAGATGTTGTTTAAAGTAACCATTGACATCCTAAAAAATTGGGTGAAAAATGTTTTTGTGAAGCTTTTCACGTCATAATCCCAACGCTTGTAGCTCTGACTCCACATTCACACACACCTCTGTACAGAAGTGGCAGCCATTGCTTGCAATAAGCCAAAATCAAAAAGCCCGTTATCATCTGCTCATGAATCCACTGGCGTCCACTCCATCAACTTTCATTAAAAAAAAGCATCAACACTGAAATCAGTGACCTCCATGTGTACTTAAAAATGACAGTGTGCAGCATGTGATGTCGTGAATGTTATATTTCTTTTATGCATGCAGGTCAGAGGAAGGAAACATTACAAGTACTCTAGTTACTGCAATTAAGTTTTTTCTTTCACTATTTGAACTGCTTGAGATTCAGTGACTAATGCCCTTGTGTGTTCCATCGACAATAGGACCAGATGGAAAAGGAGAAAGCTATTGCGAAGGCTCTGGAAGACCTGAGAGCCAATTTCTACTGTGAATTGTGTGACAAACAGTACACCAAACACCAAGAATTTGACAACCACATCAACTCTTATGACCACGCCCACAAACAGGTACTTATGATGATCTACTTATGATGTCTTGCTCTCTAGAAATAGATCTGTTTGTGTTAAAACATGAGTGAAGTATCCGAAAGATCCTGATAATGCTTTGTTTCTCCCTGTCATGTCATTGTCTTCATTTTGTGTAATGCAGAGGCTTAAAGAACTAAAGCAGAGAGAGTTTGCTCGCAATGTATCATCACGTTCCCGGAAAGATGGAAAAAAGCAAGAAAAGATGCTGCGCCGATTGCATGAGCTGGCTGAGCAAAGGAAACAACAGGACCGGTAAGAATTTATTCCCGGAGTGCCCTCTGCTGGCTGGATTTCAAAATGTATCTGTTAGCTGTGCAACTGTTCATCTGTTGTGTTTTAAAGCATCATTGTGCAATCTGTGAGGCCAACCAAAGATATGATTCACATCTACCGTCTTCCTTGAAAAATTGTGTATTTTACTTGGTAAAACTGGACTTGATGCTGATTACTATGAAGACTCTGTCAGGTCCTCTGCAATGATAAACAAGCACAACAAGCATGTGTTAATCCTGTTACACTGTCACTGCATCTATGTCTGGTATTTCTTAAATTTGAAACAAGTATTCTCATTCATTTGGGTCACGCACTTCTGTTTTGCAGCACTCCCGGAAGTGGGCCTATGTTCAAAACTACCACAGTTGCTGTCGATGGAGAGAGGGCAGAAGATGGTGACAACATGACGCCTGAGAACATTGCTTTGACAGACGGGTCCCTGGAAGGATCACCGGCAGATAAAACTGGGCAAGCTTCCCCAAAGCCAGGTCCAACAATCAGCTTCTCACTGGGGAAGAACACCTCCTCTTCCCCTACACCTAGTGTTGCATCCAAAGTTAGTGTGTCCTTCTCGTTTGCCAAGAAAGCTCCAGTAAAGCTGGAGACAGCAGCAGCTGTGTTTGCTGACCATGGAGAGGAGCCTATGGAGGAAGAGGGGGGCCAGGAGGGAGAAAAGGCTGGAGGGCAAGAGGAGACATCTGGCTGCAGCACAGACAGCCCTAAGGGTGGTGAAGGAGGAGGTGAAGGGGGAGAGGGTGTTAGTTTGGCAGGGATGGAAGATGTACAACAGCCTGATGATGGAGGCTCTCTAGCCTCCACTCTCAACAAACTAAAGATGATGATGAAAAAAGAGGAAGGATATGCTGGACAGGAGCCACAGTACTATCACTATGTACCTCCAGCTCACTGTCGGGTAAAGCCTCATTTCCAGTTTTTGCTCTTTATGAAGGCCACTGATCAATGTCAAAGCAAAGAAGAGGAAGATGAGGAAGAGGGGCAAGAGGAAAAAAGCATTGAAGATAATTCTAAACAGACGGAACCCAACACACCAGAGTGCAAGATTGAAAAAGAACAGAGTAATGAAGCTTCCACCCCTGAAGAAGAGCCAAATCCTCCATCGCCCAAAGTGAAGACAGAGGATGTCTCTTCATGTGCAGCAGATACAGCTTCGAAGGCACCCATCTCCCCTACACAAAAAGCAGAGAGTGCACAGGACACTTCGGATTCCAACCTAGGTCCTAAAATTCCCACAGGTCCCTTCTTCCCAGTTCTGAGTAAAGACGAAAGCACTACCCTGCAGTGGCCGTCTGAGCTCCTCGAATTCACAAAAGCTCAGCCTTCACTGTCTTATAGCTGTAATCCCCTTTATTTTGACTTTAAACTGTCCCGCAACAAAGGAATGCGTGGAGGGAAAGCAGCAAAGTCCCCTAAGCCTAGTGAAGAGTCTGGTGATAAGGGACAGGAGATGGCTAACTTAACTGCTGAAATAGACACAACTATTAAACCTGGTACCAGCACTGACAAAGAAAAGCCAATGATTGTAGGAGAGCCTGGCCAACCAGAAGGTGATGAGCAAAAGCCTGTGACTGGCAGTAATAGTGGCAAGAAAAAAAAGAAAAAGAAGAAGCATAAGAAATCTGCAAAACACTCAAAACGCAAAGGAAAAGAAAAAGGAGCAAAAGAAGATGCAGAGGGAGAGACTGAGGTAATTCAAGAGAAGCCCAAAAAGAAGAAAAAACACAAACGCAAGAAGAGCAAAAACAAGGCCCCAGATCAAGATGAGGCAACAGGTGATGAAAAGGAAAAGACAAAACAAAAGTCAGAGGATAAAGCTGTTGCTTCATCTGTTCAGCTGACACCTGGAGGGGGAGGGACTACAGGAAATACAGGAGCAGAACTTGGTAAGAGAAAACGTGCTACGAAGGAAGTGCCTTGCAAGTCTGGAGTGGAGGAAGGAGGAGCCGGAAAAAGCACTGACAAGGCCAACTCTTCAGAGGAGCACAGTGGCACCAAGCGACAGAAGACTGACTCCAGTGCACCTCAAAGTGCCTCCTGTTCCACCTCAGCCCAAAAGAGCCCTGGGCCTGGTAGACCTCCCAGCAGTGAAAGTGAAGAAGAAGGGGGCTCTAAGACTCAGCGGTCACGTCATCATAGGTCAAGTCCTCGAGAACAACGGCGCCACCACAGTGAAGAATCAGGGCGGTCCTGCAGCCGTTCTTCAAGACGAGGAGAAAGACGGGGCAGCAGTCATCGGCACCATCGTGGCCAAACCTCCCGTAGTCACTCGTACTCCAGCAGCTCTGAGCGCTCTTCAGCAGGCAGCAGCGCTTACAGCCACCGTAGCCGCAGCTACTCAGACAGCTACAGTGACTACAGCACAGAGGGTCGCAGACGGCGGCACTCCAAACGTTCGTCAGACTCTGAGTACGAGCGGAGGGGAAGCCGAGGGCGTAGACGATCCAGGAGACACCAGTACTCCTCTTCCACCTCAGAAGACTCCCGCTCACGTTCACGCAGTTACAGCCGTAGGAAGAGGCATCGACGGCACCATCGAAGCAGCTCAAGAAGCTCTAGTAGCTGGAGCCGCAGCACCAGTGCAAGGTCCTGGAGACGCAGCTACAGCCGTAGCCACAGCTCTGCCAGCCGCTCCTCCAGTTCCACCAAAGGATCCCCACGCCGACGAGGTGCCAGGGGTCGAGGAGACAGTGACACACATCGCAGCAGGGCCTTTAACCACTCTCGCATCTACCGCTCCCAGTCTCCACGTTCATCTTCATCACGAGGCCTTAACCGCAACACCCATTCATCCAGCTCTCAGGCTCTGAGGCCAGGGGGGTCACGAGATGCAGGGGAACAGAAAAACACCCTTACTGCACGCCAGTTGCTCGAGAAGGTTCAGTCTAAAAAATCCTCTGATGATTCTGCCACAGGAACAAAATCTGGGCTTAAGATTAAAGACCCACCACAAGGTTACTTTGGTCCCAAACTTCCCCCATCCCTGGGAAACAAAGCCATGCTTCCGCTCTTTGGTAAGCTGCAGGCAGGGAAGAAACCAGTGATTCCCCTAACAAGACCTGATGAGGGTGAGAAATCAGGAGCAGGGAAGGGCTCTGAGACTGAGGCAGAGGTTATCCTGGTAGAGCCTATAAGAGAGTTCCCCCCTCCGCCACCACCTCCAGCTCCCCCTGTCCAAAAAGTTGAAGAGGCTCCACAGAGCACAGTCGTGCAAGAGGAGACACAGCAACCAACTACAGAAACCCAGGTGCACCAAGAACCCCGGCCATTGTTTGAACAGGAGCCTTCCATGATGATGCCCCAGTACCAAGGAGAATCGGGACAGGACCCCTCTCAGAACCCCATGATGGAGTCCCTTATCCCAGAAATGCAGCAGCAGCAGCCACCAATGCATGGCTACCCTGCTTACCCACCACCCAACCTGGAGGAGGATGGCATGGAGGCAGAGGAGGATGGACTGGCTCCTTTAGAGAGTCAGCCCATTACATTCACACCCGAGGAGATGGAGAAATACAGCAAGCTGCAACAGGCTGCACAGCAGCACATTCAGCAGCAGCTTTTGGCCAAGCAGGTTAAGACATTTCCATCTGCGGCCGCAGCAGCAGCGGCTGCCGCTGCAGCAGCTGCTAACTTGGCCCCAGCTCCTCCTCCCCCAGCCCTGCAGCAGATCCACATTCAGCAGCCCACTGTATCTGTAGCCTCCGGGACCTCAATCACCACGGTGCAACACGCCATTCTGCAACACCATGCTGCCACCGCTGCAGCCATGGGCATCCACCCAGCGCATCCCCACCACCCACACCCTGCACATGCCCAGCTGGCCCAGGTACACCACATTCCCCAGCACCACCTTACCCCCATCTCCCTATCTCCTTTGGGGCCCTCTCTTGGTCATTCTCTGGGACACTCACTAGGACATGCTGGGCTGATTCCTGCCCATCCGACAGCCTTCCTCTCGGGTCAGCCTATACATATCATCCCAGCTTCTGCTCTTCACCACACCCCCTTAGCTCTCCATCATGTACCACATACAGCCCTCTACCCCACACTTTTCACGCCTCGACCCTCACAAGCTGCTGCAGCAGCAGCTCTTCAGCTCCACCCACTGCTCCACCCAATCTTCTCAGGACAAGACCTCCAGCACCCGCCTAACCATGGCTCTTGAGTAATGATGCAAGAGAAGGAGTGTATTCACAGCACCCAGCCACTGAAAGATAGACTCACCTGACCTGCTAGGTTTAGGGTTTTACGATGAAGCCTTTGGGACAATATGCAGGAAATGTGACAGGAAGCTGTCATTAAACCACCATTAAACTGGGATACACAGTGCAGGAAGTTGTAGCCACAAAGTGGATCTGCCTGTGTTGGCTTCACTTTTGACACATTTCTTCTGGCTCATGTTAGGTTTTTTTCTTTTGTCTTCATATTTTGTCCTAAATTTTTTAAAACAGGGTGTAAATTTACAGAGAATTCCTTACAACATTGGCTCATATTCCAGCTTGAGGTATATTAAGGCCACCCATTTGTTTATAAATGATGATTCAAAGAAAACTTTGGAGGTGTTTTTTGTTTTCCACATAAAAATAATATTCATGTTTCTGTTGCTTCTCTTGTTGGCCAAAGAGACATAATGGCTGAAGCTATCAGCAGCATCGGGTTAGGAGGAGGAAGTGAGAGGTTTCGACAGTTTCAATCCTATAATGTTACCTTCAGAGACGAACTGTTTCATAATTACTGATACTCTTGTTTATGTTTTCATGACTACTTGCTCTCTATTGGATCATTGGTATCAAATAATTTGTAATGCAGTTACTTGTATATATGTCAGTGTGTAATGTGAAAAATCCCACCAATGATGACCATACAAAACGACAACTATGGTGTCCAAATCGGTATGACATTGTCACACGAGAACCCCGTCTTCAAGCGAGGGGAATTGTAATGTAGGGGTTTTAACATCCCTGATGCTCTGAGGCAAAGCTCACATTGCCTATGGTGAGGGTACACCTGAATGAATTGCACTGAAATCTGTACATCGAGATGGTGCGTTTGCATCATGTAACAATAAGATTGTAGTATACTGCAATAATTGTATTTTTCTGTTTTTAAATTATTTTCCAAAATGCTCTTCCGAAGAAGGGCTGTGTTTTGCTTTTGTGTAATTTTGTAAATAAAACTGCTGTAGATTAACCTATTAACATTGTAGAGGGCTGAGACTGCCGTTCTAAAGAGCAGACTGACGAGGTGGATGGAAAGTGGACACGTTTGTATTTTATCAAGGTTGTTTCTTAATTACCCCGGCCAGGATGGGCTGGGATGGCAAAGGAATAGTGATCTGTCAAACAGTAGCAACTCTGTATTTTTTAAAAAACTTACTGTTTAAGCAAATAAAATCTTGAGTTCATGTGTCTTTTTCCATAATATTAAGGGTTTATAATGAAAGTCACTTTTAAACATTTAATCTATGAACCAACCTGTAGTCAGTACACTGAATACTAACATCATCTTGTGAAGTCAAGCCATTAGTGCAGAGGTCACTGCTGAAAATCAAACACTAGATGGCACTCTAGTTGCCTTTTGAAAACAGAAAATCCATAAAAAGTCAATCTGCAAAAGACTTCTACCTACCAATGCTAAGAAACAGTTATAACTGGCCTGTTATCAGCAGTTACTTGATTAACTTATTCCAAGGAAATAATAGATGTTTTATTCTATTAAGAGAATGAAGTCACTCACATAGTGAGACTAGACCCAGGCATAAATCCATGAGAAAGTATAGAACAATTACAAAATAATTGCAGTTACATTGTTTTTTCTGAACAGGTCCTTGTTGCCAACCAGTTTGCCCTGGTGCACCTGTGTAACATTAGCTTCGCACCAATTAAAATATTCTTCAGGGAGCATTCTTAAAGAAACATCAAGCGTTATGAGTAGTTCAACACTAATATTTCTAATTCTCTATGAACCATGCTTAACAAGGCAGAATGACACAACATCACAGATTTAAGAAGCAAAACAAGTGTTTTTCACTGGAGGCAAGAGCAAGTTGAGTATAAAGATTGGTTGAAAGGTTTCTAAAAAGTCATTTAGGTACAGTCACAACAGGGATTTACAGTTGAGTGGTTTTCATTTTTTTAAAAAAGACAGGATTTTGGATGTGCGGCAGTAATCTGAGGAGAGCAGTATTTTGAAGTTTACCGCTCTCTTGGAGCCTCAAGTGGAATCAAATACTGTATGTATTTTAAGTCTTCAACACTGTTATTTTGCAGGTGCCCAGGATAATTACACTGGTGGAAAACAAACTTTAATGGCACAATTTGTAAAAATGACCTAAATCTGATGCTAAAAAAACTCAGTTCTGCCACTTTTCATATCATGAGGGATGATGCGCTGCAGAAATGTCCACGACTGATAGAGAACCCCCGCTTTGGGTGGATGGTGGTCAGCCCAGGTATCTGATTACCAGGAACATAAAGACACAGGTCACCAGCATGCCTCCAATCATGATGAACTTGTCTTGGGTGGCTCGTCTTTCTATCAGTCTCATCACTGTGTTCGACAGCCCTAACATGTTGGCCACATCCAGCATCTTCTTGTGTGTCCCCTGTGTGGAGCCAAAACAGAGCCATACTCATGTAAACGGCAATGATAATATGTGTTTGACTGGACTATAACAGCCATACATTTGAAAAAATGTTTGAAGAAATTCAGGCGTTACATGACAACATTGTTAATTCTCCGCACTTATTAATCTGATTTTGGTAGTTGTTGAGTGCAAACACCCTCCCTGACGCGCCACTCCGTCAGAAGTTTCTCATGGCGAGACAACCGGGCTATGAGTGCTGATCAACAGACACACCCTGATAAGACGAGGCCTGATCTAAACCAGGAAGACCATCTCCTCCCTGGAAACTTACTCACACTAACGGAGCATGTACACATTAACAATGAGACTATTGTGATGAATGTGGACACCAGAAACTGGGTGAGGTTAATCTACAGGGGGGATGTAACTTTTTATACTGGTTCTATATACAGACTTTAGCTAAAAACACAATAAAAAAGTGAGAGTCCTCTGCTCTGCTACAAGTAGAGGTACTTTCATTTCTAGATTTTGTATTAAATTAGATGCACATACCTTCAGTGTAGATCTTTGATCTCTCAGACCATTGAGGATGCTACTACCGCTACCCAGGAGGTCATCCATGCCTCTGTGTGCGTTGTGCAAGCTCGAGTTTAACTGTAGGGTCTCATCTATGGGAATGGAGGTGTCTGCGTCCTGTTGAGCAAGAGCAAATGTTTTTTAATTCCACATTACTCAGCTTGAGATATTTGAATGTTACACTTGTGTGTCAACGAGACAAATAGTCTGAACTCAAAGTTCACCGAACACTAATCACATTTTTTATCAAGTCAAGACTTGGACCTTTGAATGTTGGATTCATGCACGACAAATTGACTGACTTGGATGCAACAGTACACTTGTCTTACGTTGGTCGTGAAGGTGCGGCTCATGAGTTCCTCCCTCTCCCTCTCCTGGGCCTCTCTGGCGTAGCGTCGGTGTTGGAAATTTTGCAGGGCAGTTCGAAGGTGCTGGACATCATACTTAAGCTGGTCCACTCGCCTTAGTGAATGCGAAGAATATTGTAAATTTACTTAAGTTTGTTATAAAGTGGCTAAAAGTTCTCTATACAACTTCACATGCTCACCACAATGCCTAACTGTACCTGATTTTTTAACTTTCCCTCTTCTCTAACTTTTCATAATAGTTGATGGGAATGTTTCTTTTCCTTCAGATGTAACGCAGTTGGAATGAAAAGCCTGAATCTCTCCAGTCTGAGTCTCTCGTAGTCACTTCCTCTCCTTAGCTTCACCCAGGCCCCACTAGAGCTCCACTGAGATTAGCGGGGTGCAGTGGGATGGGGTGTACTGTGTCCCCTAAGGCCTGTTTACCCAGCTCAGAAATGAATCTTTGCCCAATGCAGCAGGAATGCCGGTGATGACGGACTTCTGAGAAAATGTTTTTGTAGAGCCACTTCACCACAGGGCAAGACACAGCTGCCTGTCTCATCCTCTGCACCCTCCCTGTGCCTTTATGAGATATAGTTTGCCCTGCCAGCTCTGGGGCTTTAGGGTCCCCATCAATTGACTGAATGCAAACTCACAATTTGGCGTTCTGGCGGCGGTTTGGTGGTTCCTTGCTGGCCAGGATCTCAAGGCGTTCTAAATGATTGAAGATCTGGTCGATTCTAGCCTGCAGTTCATTCTCTAACACTTTAATAACACAAAAGAAAGAAAATTCAGAATACAAACAAATGAAGATTAATGTGGTCACAAAACAGAAAACAGGAAAGAAAACACTGTACCACATTTCCCATTCAGATCTGTAACTTAATGATGTTTATTCCAGGGTGACTGCAGCGGTATTAATCAGTTAAATGACCATCTTATTAGTTAGTGTGTGGGTTTGGCATGCTTTATCCACCTCTAGTTCAATACAAGTTGATGTCATAATTTGAGAAGGGGGTGGAGGGGGTTGTCTACAGCCTGGCTCCCACAGTTATCTAGAAGAAGCCCTCCCAGCTTCTGTCACTGCACCCACCCTGCTTCTTCCTGTCCTGGCACCAGCCTGGCCCTGAGCCGATTGGGCAGGCACCAAGCACAGAAAACAATCAACCAGAAAGACCCCCACCCCTCCCCTCTGGCATTACATCAGGGCAGCAATAGCAAGGACTCTGCAATGACTAAGAATAAAAAAAAAACCCAATATCTAAAACTGGTGCCATCAACAAATATTACACAAATAAATAAGACAGACGTAACGTTACAGATCAGTGAGGGAGCTGAATGTGACCATCTCGTGCAGCTCAATACTCACAGTGTACTGACTGTCGATCAGTCCTCTCCAAATTGCCCATAAGAGACTGCACTTCCTGTATTTGCCTAATCAAGAGCAAACATAACGTTAATTGATGGGAACCAACACAGATGGCAAAATACCAGCTGGTCGTAGGTTGATTTTTTTAACAGTTATACACATCAAGAAACAACCATTTGCAGATTAAATGACCCAATAATTCTACTATGCTGACAAGAGTTTGCTACAGTTAACATGACAGCTGAAGTTTAATCACTGGTAACTTCACCAGCTTGTGTAATTAATTACAATCGATAGCGAAAGCTCGCTGAGAAAGTCTTCACAGCTTACACGGGCGACCGACCCACTCACTTGTTTGTCTGATGGTAAAGCGTCTCCATTTTCTGCGAACTGTTGAATGTTTTGCTTCCGTCTGCTTTGTACTGTCAGAAACACCTCAATTTTGCCAGGTGGCTAAGCTAGCTAGCTAGCCAGCTAACGGTAGTGGAGTGTACACGTCATCGACCGAGCGTTTGTGTACGGAAATAGGAAAGCGGAAGCGTCGCAGCGTCAGCTGTGAAGGGAGAAAAAACGAAGAGTGCTCACTCTGACTGGATTTATGGACACTGAATGTATTTATAGGGCTGTAACGTTAACGTTACTTTAGCTTTTTTTCTCGGTAACGGGCAATTCTCTGACATATCTGGAAGGTAAATACAGTTATAAGGTTACCCATAAATAACACGATGCATGACTTGTGATGTATGCTTTTAAGATAGATGTATATATCAATGGTACTTTTCACAATTAACGATCTTTGGACAACACTAAATCCTGAACACCATTTAGTCTAAGGTGCTGAGAAGCAGACAAACTGGTCGGCTAATTAACCTAAAACAAATATTCCATTGTTGATTTAACTTTACTTTTTGGTTTTAGATCCTAAATTCTGCAATATA
>JAQFJA010000009.1:6825379-6836981 GCA_029874485.1 Naso brachycentron | reverse complement strand
AAATCTGACCGGAAGTAGTAGGACATCCTGGTGTTTTTGGCATACTGCATTTGACATACTTTGTACTGGGACATACTAATTCTTTTTTTGCTTACTATATAGTGTAGTAGTATGCAATTTGGAACGCAGTATGAGTGTTTTTTGGGTGTAGCGCCAGTGTTGCGTTGATCATTGCGTCATTTCTTGCTGCATTTCTATTGATTGGTAAGTGGACGTAGGTTGTAGCAGCAGTCACACTGTGAGATGTGGTGAGACGGTCGTCCTAAATTTCTGACACTGTCAGAAGATTACCTCAGGCTATCTTTGGTTGCAAGACTGACAACGGCCGTCTGTGAACCTCTCTCACTGTGCGACGTAGGACCACTGTTTTAGAGCCACGACGGAAGATATCGCCATGTTTGGTCATCTTTCGTCTGGGACAGCCCAAAATTGGATAATGTATACCGGGCTTTAGTCAGTCAGAACATTATGAGGACGTCACCAGTGTTGTGCAAGTTTGTAGTCTGTGTCATCCAAATACTTAACGCTATTTTTTAAGTCTTATACTTCAACCATTTCTCAACAAGCTATTTGCAAAATTGTTGTTAAAACTGACAGATGTCATATGTCTAATTTACAGCACAACTCAAATGGAATCAAAATATTATGTGTTTCTCTTCATTTGCTACCACATCTATTTTTTTCTTCATAAGGTCCCATGGTGGTCCAACGAAAGGGGCGGGGCTTTAGATTTTAGTCAGGTGCAATCACTTCCTGCCTGCTGGTAGAGTTTGTGTGTTCATACACACAAATCAGCTTAAGGGCAGTTTTCAGTTAAAGTTTTGTGATCAAATGAAACATTTGTCGTGGTTCAGCCTTCCCATGACATGCTGGCACCCCTGAAACCACAAACGTTTGCAACTGGGTTCCAGAGTGGAATCTTTTGAAACCACAACCGTCTTCCCAGCTGCGTAAACTAGCAAGCAGAGTGCCTATGAATATGGTGACGACGCTAATGCTAGTGGTAGTGCAAGTCAATGCTCTAGTCACTACCAAACTCAAACACTCTGCAGTGCACCGAAAGCAGGTCAAATATGACGACGGTCTATTGAGGCAAATTTTTGTGTTGGTAGCATAATTTTACAAGTCAAACTACAGCCGAATTTCTTTAATTTGAGGCTGCTTAGGGCTTTGCAGTAACAGGAAGTTAACAACTTTGGCAGCTGAGATGTCATTAACAAGCTTACACCGCCTACTACTGGCCTGGCATGCATATGACAGCGCATTCTGTTGTTCATGTCACATGGACATATTTTGAATAAGCAAAGGAAAGACCTTTCCGTTTTTAGTAGGGCTGCTCCCGTGTAAACCTGGCCTTAGATGGTACAGTTTCTAGTCTGCATTCTCTTGAAAACCACAGTGGCTGTGATTGGTTGATAAGATTTCCAAAAAGTACAAAAAATAACAGTAAAATTCTTTCACAGCAGCTTGTATAACATGGGCAAGCAGTTGCACCATGGGTCCAAGAGGCCAATATGTACTTCATTATCCTCTAGCTTGTGCCAACTCACAAAGCTGTAGTTGGTCCACAGTGATCTGTTGAAAAAGTCTTGCTGCTCTAATGTGCTCCTTAAAAGCTTCAGCCTGTGAGTCATAAAAACAACTTGTCGTGTATTAAGGTGTTCTGCAGTCAGACATAACAAAATGGACCCTAAATCAAAAGTAGCTTTCTGCTGACTGGTGGATAGAGCAAAGAGTGCAGAGCTGCTTCGTGCTGCAGCAGGAGAAAGAAGAGAGAAACATTCACCTTTGTAAGTGGGGTTGTATGTAATGCAAAAACATTGTCTTGTAATGAGGATAACACACCTTGGCATATTAAGGATGCAGAATTCAGCTTTCCCATTTGTTGGTTTGCTGACAATTAATTAGTTGGTTAAAAATGTACCCTACCCGTAATTGCAATACTTTCAGACAGCGTTTGAAAGCAGCATCTGTTTTTCTGCGTTGGTGACAGTTGGTACATTGCTGATCAGTTTGTGAAAATCTAGAAGATAATGAGGTAAATATTCAAACTGAGTAAGCAGAAGGCTGTTTTTGGCCCAGAACTCAACTTTTCTTGCTTTCATTAATGGTCACTTCTGACCCTTTTTGGATCTTTGAAAAACTCTAAAGGAATTTAAAACTGCTCCAGTTAAATAGCAAACAGTTGAATTTTATACAGACTTCATCAGTGTGTAAGCCTGTGAGTGGGCAATGACAACATTTTAATTTCTTTTAAATTGCTAAAGATGTAAGTGTCTTCTTTCCCTCCACGATCGAGCCAGCTTGTAATAATCTGCACACAGATGAGTGACAGCCTGCTCAGTAAGCCCACTCAGTATTTTCACGATGCAACATCTTATTTATCCGACAGAGTAGTTTTCCTGAATTTAGACATCAACTTATAAGACCTGCTGGTGGCGACCTCTGGCCTGACTTGCAGGTCATTGAAGATTCTGTGTATGTAAATCTTGTTCTTCATTTATTTTTGTCTATTTTCTTTAAAATAAACTCTGGATTGTTGCAAACATTTACTGACTGGATCAACCATTAGAGCCAGCTGTGCAGGTTCTCAGTGGGAAAGAAGCAGATCACCATCAGACTTTAAACCATTTTGCTCACAGTCTATATGCAAACATTAATAACAGGGCCTGACAAAAATAGGATTTCTGGGGCTGATGCCAATACTGACATTAGGGAGCAAGAAAATATTGATATCTGATATATTCGCCGATAATATAGTAGTGTCTGAATGTGGTTCTCAAATACCTGTGACAAAAATATGTAATGTGTAACATTTTAACTAACTTTATATCAAAAATTCAATTATGTTAACACTTCATTCATTAGTTATTAAATAATGGACTGCCCTCTGCTGAACAAACAACATAATTACATCGTTTTAACTCACTAGTCTAAGAATTTTTTCCGAACTTAAAGAACAGTTTTATTTTTGGAGAACATAAACACCAGCACTGGTATATTCGCGATAAGCCGATAATATCAGCAATCCTCTAGCTTCATCCGGGCAAAAGGAACAGTAAAATGTTTTGATAATGCAATTGTTTGATCTCTTGCTGAGGAAGAGATTCATGTAACTCGTGTTGGTATGGCAAATTTAAAATTTCAGCCAGCAGTCAATTTGCGTAGCTCATCATCAAGACTAAAAATGAGGGGAAAGTCAGCCCAGGTGTCTCCAGAGGCAACAAAATAAGCCTACAAGCACCTCTAAACCCAAATGTCTTGTTTGGGTAAAGCATACAAAAACTGTAAAGAGTAAAACTGTCTGAAGACTATGAATATGATTAAAAATTGAAGAAAAAAATCAAGTACTGAAATACCTTAAATAAGCTCTTTATTTAAACAATGTGTTTGAAAAGTCCTTAACGTAATGCTACCAAGGTTTTACTCATATGTGTGTGTTTTATCCTTATGTAACATTACACATTAATTGCTACATGTAGGTGTTAAAGCTTTTCTTTGGCACACTAGAAAATAAAATGAGAAACCAATTTGCAAAACAGACTGAATCCGCTGACAAGCTTTGTGAACCAGCATGCATCCATACTGACTCGAGCAACATTTGCACCTCTATAACCAAGCTATATCTTTTCTGGTGGAATAAAGAGCTCTAACATCCAGCTGGGCCTTATCTGCTGCTCTGTCGCACCTGAAATAGCAGCATGCATATACTCTGCTTTTAATATTTAGTAGAAATGGGCCACATAGTGTCATATTAAAATACATCTGCTTCTTCTCCGCACGGGACAGCGGGAGTCTAAACATAGAAGTTGCAGATCATGTAGCACTGTTCTCCTTCCCACAAGGTTGTGTTTTGTTATGTGTACATGTTTTTGTGGTTATTATTAAACATTTAAAGCCCAGCTGAATGCTCAAAACGGGTTCAGAGAGAGTTGATCTGAATCACTTATGAACATGTCACAGCGTAGGTTGTAGTGCTGGATTTAGCTTACATTTCAGATACTCTTGAGCTATGGACTCATTCCTTGCATCTGTCTTACTTAACAAAAGGTGCTGAGCAGGTAGAAGACTGAAAAACCTGAAAGAGGGGGAGCAGTCATTCCTTAAAAATTCTCCAGAGCACAAAGAAGGAAGAAGACAGGGGCAGAGTCAGAGGAAATGAAGATGGTGGTGTTAGCGAGGTGGTAGAAGAAGCAGTAATAGTCTTCTTTCTTCTCACTTAGACTGTTTCCTCCTACGTTCTCCTCCCATCACTTCTGATTTTTATTCCCAAGATGCTCAGGCATGAATACAAAGCAGGCAGTGCAGGCTCTGACGATTTTGGGCAGATTAGCCTCCTTCTGCTCCTGACTGGATCCAAAAATTTCTCATCTCATTCTGGTCTTGGTCTCAGTAGACTCCTTAAGCATCCCCTTCTTTGCCCTTCCTCTCTGCTTGACACTCTATGTTCCCACTATAAGTTGATTTATCAAACTCTTAACGAGAAATTTAGTATCACTTTGTGAATCGAAGCGTCAAGTATGTCTGCGCTGCCTTGGGGCTCGACTGCAATTTAGATTTCCATCTTCGCTCTGTCCCAGTCAACATTTAAACCTCCATCACGTTTCCTGGCGGTTGTGTACGAGTCTCAATCTCTTAAATTACTCATTCGTTTTTAGTATGTGAATATCCTTGCATGTGTACTCTTTGTGGCACCTTTATCGTGCCATTTTAAGTCTCGGCAGTGAGAAAAAGCTATGCTTTGCTGCAACCCCATGGATCACTCTCTATTTCCCCCTCATTTTCCTCTCTAGGAGCTGCCCTTCTGAAAAGCAAACCAATTCCCAAGTTATCGGCTGCTAATATACATGTAATGAATCGTAACTGGCTGGGAAGCAGATACTGCCTTGCCTTTTCCAGTAGTCTGACAGAGTTTTAAAGACAAATTTTGGGTAAGAGGCACCACTGCTGTCTCAAACATTGCATTTGAAATCCACGGATGAGCCTGAACTCACTGCCACATACTATCAGAGCAGCGAGCATGAAAAGGTCAGCTCTGTTTTCACCTGAGACAGACCTGCATCCTCCGGTTCATTCGATGCTGCCCGTGTTGTGTGCCTCTGGATCGATTAACGGGGTGGCATCCGTCTCCTCAGTCTGCGGCATTCATTTGAAAGCAAGGGCTCGAACACAGCACGTGGCAGTGGCGTTTTTGAAATATAGCCGGTGTGCAGGAGAAATGCAAGACAGGCAGGGAAAATGTTGCAGTGGCTCTGCTTCTTGATTGTAGTGAGCAGTGGGCAAGAAAAAGAAAGAGGAAGGAAAATGTGCTGAATATGACTGGACGTGTTTGTCTGGTTTTATGTTACCGTTATGGTTGCTGGTGGTGTTACTCACTCAGTGATCATAATTTTAGAAGTAAGGAGTTGCCTTCTAATGTTTGACCTTGTTCAATAACTACAGCTCTGTTGAGGACTGCACACAGTGGTAATCACATCCACAGTTGGTGCTCAGCCTGTGGGTTATAACAAGGGTGTTTGAAGGTTGTCACGCTGCAGACATGTTCCTTTGTTTGGGTTTGGTTTCAGTTTATTTCTTAGAAACATCTTTGAGATACATTAGATCCTGAATGATTAAAATGTCCCCACGATATGCCTTTCTGAAGTGATCGTTAGGATCATGCAGTGCACGACATCAGTCACAGTTGTATGGCTCATACAAGCATCCAAATCTGAATCACACTATCTGCTCATCCTTTTTGCCCCTCCTCTTGAGACGCACCAGTGGACCAATAATAGCAAACAGTAGGAGGTGCCTTGGATTTCCTCCCTTTTCGTTCGCAGCAGCATGGATAACAACACAGAGGAGCTTGTCCCTAAAAAGAATTCAACATCTGTATTGTGTTTGAGAAGCTGGGACTATTTTGCAAATTTGTTGGATAAATAACTGTAACAAGTTCTCAGTTTGGTACATTTTGTCTACCTATCTTAAACAAAAGCATTCTTACACAGCAATCTTGCAGTGAACTTCCATGAATGCTATAATGTTTAGTAAATTTTTGTCAAACTAATTTCGAGAGGTGTTGATTGAACTTGATGGACATTTTGGAGGCTGTAATTTGCGGTGCTGTGGAACTGTTTGTGTTTTGTAATAATTAGTCCACCCTTATTGATATAAATGTGGTGGACAGAATATTAGTAGCACTTCTTAGTAATATTCAGCAGCACTACAAGTGTAGCTGCCAAAAGGAACACAAAATTAATCAACGCCACTTTAAAACGGTTTCAACGTAAACGGAACATTAAAACCTTCAGGAGGGGAGAATTTATCGCAGGTCTTTTCTCGACTGCATTAGTTTTAGATATGTGTTCTCATAAGCTCTGTGTTTATTGTCCAGTTTTATGCATGGCAAATCACACACAATCATACACATGTAATTATTTGGAAATCAGTGCAAGCATGCAGACAGCTGACAGACATGATTAGAAAAGCCCCTACGCTCACCGAGCCCTGCGTTCCTCCCACAGTTACTAGGAAACAAGAGGCTCACAGAGCCGCTTGTTGAGGCTGTGGAGGTGCAGCGAGGAAGCAAACCGGCAGCGCGGGGTGTAACATGATTATGAGATGTGAGGCTCTGAGGTTAAACGCTGCATAAATGTCAGATGCTGTATGCATCATGAAAAATCACTGTCCTCACATTTGTTGGTATCACATTGTCATTCTGCACTCTTTGTTTTAGATTTTGCTTTCCTGACTGACAGTGGATGCAAACCATCGCACCAACACATGAGCTCACTCTTATAGGGCTGCAGCTAACGATTATTTTTATTATCAGTTAATCTGCGGATAATTTTTATGATTAATCGATTAATTGTTTATACCATGAAATGCCAATAAAGTCTGAAAAATGCTCACGTGAATTTCCCAGAGCCAAATGTGACGTCTTCAAATTCCTTCTTTTGTCCAGTCAAGCCCAAAACACAAAGACTTCTTATTTATTATCATAAATTATACAAAAAAGCAGCAAATCCTTACATTTAAGAGTCTAAACCGGCAATTCTTTTTACTTTTTTTTTTTTTAATGACTGAAACGATTAATTGATTATCAAAATAGTTGGTGATTAATTTTCATCGATTATTTGATTAATTGTTGCAGCTCTACACTCACTCTTTTTCTTCCAACACTCTGCAGTCATTCACCGTGTTTTCATGTGTGTTTGCTTACGTTTGTCCTCTAAAAATACACCTTTACTGTGTTAGGCACTGTAGATGCTATAGACATGCTATCTCATGTGATAAATGTGTCCACATCGCTAACGACCCCACTTACTGGTTCTTTTGCACTAATAAACAATGGATTAACCTCATTGTGCATGCAAACTGCATCACTGAGCCATACATCAAGCTGCTGATCCTCCAAGCAGGTGTTTCGAAACAAAGTGCAGCAATCCTGGCCTTATAATGTCTGTCTCTGTTTTGGCACACCCATGCAGATCCGCATGACTAACTGTATAAAGCATGTTGCATTGTTTTTGCCTCTCTTGTTTTGTTCCGTGTACTAAGGCTGCAACTAAAGATTATTTCCATTATCGATTAATCTGCCGATTATTCTCACAGTTAATTGTTTATTCCATTAAATGTCAAGAAAGTGGGAAAAATGCTCATCTTTCCTAGAGTCCAATGTGACATCTTCAAATTGCTTCTTTTGTCCAAACGACAGCCCAAAACACAAAGACCTCAGTTATGATCATAAATGACACAGAAAAGGAGCACATGCTCACATTTGAGACACTAAACTAACAATTCTTTTTTATTTAAAAAATGACTAAAACGACAATCAATTATCAAAACAGCTGACAATTAATTTTCTAACAATAGATTAATTGATTATTGTAGCTCCACTGTGTAGGTAGTTGTACAGCACAATGTCAGTGTTTCTCCAGCTCCCTTATTTCCCTCTCTGCAGAGAAGCGGGTGTGGCACAGTGGCTTCCTCAGCTTGCTCAGTTTGCTTTGGCAGATGTATTTCTGCTTGGCCTGGAATTGAGAGCTGGCTATTTGTCCAGCGTTGCAGCTATCTCCTCTTCCTCTTGCTTCCTCTTGGCACATCAGGGTGCCAAAGGCCTTCACAGTAAATATTAGCTCCACCTTCTGATGGCAGGAGGAATGTTGCCCCCACGGCTGCAGAGCTGCAGACACAAGCTTCAGAGTTTGGCAGCAGGGCTTAAACAGCCCGGCCCACTCCCTCCCACCGCCAAACAGTTGCTCTGAAGATGAAGGAGCATACACAGATGGGTTGCTGCCTGTCATTTAGACTTCCATGATATTTCTTCATTGAGTTAAAATTTGTCAGCAATGAAAGGGCATGAGACAGCAGCCCTCTGGACATGTAAGAGGCCCCCACTCCTTCTAGGCTGCCTACAAGAGCAGGAAGTGTAATTTGTTTTGTGTCCCTTTCTGGCATCTCTTTGTTAACTCTGCATCATTGTGATTGTTTTTATAGTTCTACCGTTACAGAAATTTTGAAGCAGATATTAACATTGATATTTGAGAGTAAAAACAATTATGATGACATTTTATTGGATATGAAATTGTGGTGCTCCCTAAAATTAATTGTTCTAATCTAGTTCAGAGTCACATTTTGTTTGTTAAATCTCTGCACTTTTGTTTTTAGTTGGGTCATTACAGACAGAATCTCAGTATGACAACAAACCGTGGTCTGTGGACATGCAACAGAGCTCAGAGGTCTTGTGGGGTGTGTGCTAAAGCGAGGAGAGCTTTGTTAAGCTATGACACTGCTAAATTCTCTCAAGTGATTTTCAGTTTTTGAAAGAACCCAACACATCACAAAATGGAAAGCAAAAACATTGGCAGTGACCAATGCAGAGATCGACCGGTATGTTGACGGGGACTGCTCATCGTTCCAAACACTCAGTCGTCCGACAAATGCCCACTGGAACGACATCTCGTTGGTCCAACGGCCTGTTATTCTGACAACACAAAACCCATTGCTCCGACATCCGATTGATCCGACGAGACACTCAACAGTCTCTTTCACCTCTGGCCGTTTCAGTTCATTTCATTCATGTAGGCTACAGCCTATTTAGGTTTGTAATTTACGTTCCCATTTCTTTTGCTTAATTTATTTAACACCTTTAGAGTCTTTAATTTTTGTATTATCCTTTTTCCCCATGTTTAAGGTTAGGAAAAAATTACAGGGATAGGATGTAACACTCATATATGTCAGATGTTTTGGGCAATGGGTATGGAAAAGGCAACAGTCACCCTTCCATGAAGCCCTCCACCCAGTGATTACAGTCCAGGTTTGTGGTTGTTATGTGTCTCTTTGTGGATCTGCGTCTCAAGGTGACATTTAACAGGTCTGTAGGACTTTGTGTGGTAGGCCCATTCAGTAATCCATCCATGAAGGAGTGTCATTGTTTAATGTAGTCTGTTCTGGGTGGATAGGTAGAGAACAAGGAAATTCCAATATCCGATATATTGACTGATATTATCTATCTATCTATCTATCGGCTTAATGCCCTCTGCTTAAAAAACTACGTAATTCCACCATTTTAAATCACTAGTGCAAGCATTTTTTCCAGCCCTTTAAAAACAGTTTTAATATTGGTGCATATTGGAGAGCAGATACTGATATATCTGCATCAGGTCAATATTGGTCACACTATCAGAGAAGTGATAAATCGATCAGGTGCTAATGAACTATTCATTAATTTCCTGTGAGGTTGCCTGTGTCTGTTGCCCGTTCTTCAAGGCAATGTTTGGCCATCAGCTCCTTTTACTTACATCAATCACCCATTTATTCTGCCCTCCCAAGTTTCTCTATCTCTCACCCCGACACAAATCTTCACACATTCATTCAGTTTTTAATGTATCTTCAGCTCTTTGGGGATTTTATGCTTTACTAGTTTCATTAAGAAATTCTGTTTTTCAGCTGTGGAAAATGCCAGAAAAAGGTCGCTGAAGCCACGGTGGACTTCTCCTTATTGCTTTGTGTCTTTGAGAGTGTTGTCTTTGAAATAGCAACACTGCTTACTTTGTTTCTTTTCCACCTCCTGCGATGTGAGAACTGTGACACCTAATTTCAAGTGAAGAAAATTAATCATGAATACAGTTCGAAGCGTTGCAGGGAGAAAATAAATACTCATACATTCATGTTGACATCAGCATGTAAGGGGCATGTGTGTGCTTATATTACACAAAAACAACACCTGTCATACATTGCAGATGTTATCAAGTACGTACATCAAGTGAACAAGTCCTCCGTAGACTTTAAGAGGTTAAATGCAGACTCCTGTGTCCAAAAACAAATTGACAAGTATGTTATGGCTTACTGGGTTTTTATTGACTGTCCTGATGTTCGTCACAGCACAAAACTACAGGCAATCGATGTCAAATATGGCGATGAAATGCCGAGGACACGCGGTGTTGTTGTCTGTCTAATTCTGCATCTTTGCTGAGCTTGTGCACCCTGACAATCATAGAGAGAGAGATGGAGAGGAATATCTTTATTTGAAGTTGATCCTTTCTGCATTAGCAGTCTGTGTGTAAGCACGTTAACCACAAACAGTTGTTGCACAGCATGCAAATGGGGTTCTGTAGGAGAGAGGTCTCACCCTGTGCACCAGCAAACAATGAGCTATTCCTGTATGTTTTAAAGAGCTGCAACAATTTGTTGATTAAAAGATTAGTCAATCAAAAGAGAACTGGTTGCCATCTATTTTGATGAGTCATTTAACTCATTTTCACAGCAAAATATTTGCTTGTCTCAGCTTCTTTAATGTCAGGACTTGCTGCTTTTTGTTGTCCAAAAAATTTAGCGTTCTAATGAAAATTTTTGTATTTATTTGACATCTTATTATTTACTGATTTTAATTAACAATTGATCAGTGAATCATATTAAGAATTGGTTAACTGATTTACAAACTAAACAATAAACTAAATATAAATTATTAATTGTTTGTTATAGTTAAAAATTAGCCAGCTGGCTAACACTGGCACATTCACAGAAATATTGATTAAGATGTGTCGTCATTATAAATAAATAAGATGAAGAAAAAAGTTAAAAAAAAAAAATTGCACTCCAGCAAGTTAGTTTCTGGCATAGCTGGGACCAGCAGCATGAACACAAACACACACCTTCACACCAACATACATGCACACACACTTGACCTCCATGCCAAATTTCAGCCTCCTAGGTCGAAAACTGTGGCCGCCAAAGAGTGGGAAATTTCTGTGGACCAACTGACAGAGTGACCAACAGAGCGACCTATAGAGCTGCTGGTCGCAGCTGAAAATGTTATTTGGCATATGTTAAGATGGCAACCAGAGTTACAACGAGTAGTGAATTAACTGATTTGCCAGCTGACAGAAAATTAATCAACTACTTAAATAATCCAGAAATGCAGAGTATTTTATTAGTGTGTCTTCGTAAAAATAAGTTTATTTGTTGGTTTTCTTAGTCATCAATGACATAAAAGTATGTATCTTGTTAATTTCATACTCTTGGTTGGAGAAAAAAAAAGACATCCGAAGACAAAGGCTGCAGTGATTACTTGATTAATTAACTAGTCGACTGAGAGAAAATTCCATATTCAGTCATT
>JAQFJA010000009.1:6813784-6825128 GCA_029874485.1 Naso brachycentron | reverse complement strand
TGCCCGTTTAATGGGTTCAGCTTATTATGTGTAATAAATGCTTTTCCTTGTCTTTTACTGTGTCAGATAAACTGTCTCTGGATTTTAGGTTGTCGGTTGCACAAAACAGGACATCTGATGACATCACCTTTTGCTCTCCAAAATTGTGATGGGCCTTATACCCTATTTATGATGTTGTAGAGAGACTTCACTACAATTACTAGAGAAAATAACTTTGCTGCAATTCCACCTTTCAATTTGAAATTGTAAGAATATATTTTAAATAAATAGGCAAGTCTTGAAAAAGCTTTTTCGCTTGCTAAATGACTTAAAAAATGATTATTCCAGCACTGTACTTTTCCTCCATATTTGTGCAGATTTTTATCCGAGCATTTTCCAATATATTTTTTTTGTGTGCGCCCCCAAGTGTGAATGTGTGTGCGAATGTGTCTCCTTCTTCTGCTGATAATGACAGGCGGCTGTGTTTGAATGATTCATAGCTGAATACTAATGAGACACGCTGCAGATGTCTTGGAGGAGCCAAGCTGTGCCCTTTAGGTGTCACTCAGCCCCCGAGGGTGCTGGTCACCTGCACATCCCGCATCATGGCTCCTGGCGAACAGAAACTTCACAGATAATGATAACTGATGCAGCAAGTTCCTATTTTCCCATTTGTTCAAGACTTAATGTAACCTTTCGAACTTTGTGTGTTGTTATGGTAATTTATAACTCTTGCACAATGCAAACCTGATTGAAAGCAATCTGAAGCCCAGATTGAAACAGATTAATCATTTCTGCAGACGCTGTACAACAGATGAGTTGTTTGAGAAGATAGTACAACAAGATCTTACAGAAGAAGGTCACGGATAGAGAGAACATTAGCGTTGTGTATCACAGGGAGGCTGGGGAGCTGTCCAATAACAATAGGGAGCAGCGTTAGCCTTCAAAATGCGCTTCATTGCTCTCTTCTTCTCCTCGTCTCCTCCTGTACTTTCTCTCTCTCTTGTCTTTTCTTGTTTCGTCTTCACGGTCGAATATACCTGATGCTGCTTGGGCATAGGATGAGTCGGTATTGATTTCTCTTCACTCTGCTCTGTTGGTGGGTGTTTGACGCCAGAGTTCATGGACACACAAGTCTTTGTTGTGGCCCTTTGTTCCTTCTCCATGTCCTCACCCTGGTCCGGCCTATTCATAAATCATAAAAATGCCCGATCTGTGAGTGCCGCCCACCTGAAACCCTGTGAACGCCGGTCTTGGTGTCATAGTCTGGAGCCCACAGGCCCTGCATGACTTTGTGTCGGAGCAGCAGGATGCACTGAAACCTCAGCAGACTGTTGAAACGCTGAAGAAATTTATTCCAGTGATTGATTCCAGAGAGCCTTAGAAAACCCATGTATATTAAACAGTTTGAAAACGCAGAAATTCAGCAGTGGACTAATGAAGTTAAAATTGCTGTCGATATCATTATTTAAATTGAGATTAGAGCCAAGAGTACCGATAATGTGCTATTTACAGTGCTGCTTTTTTCAGGACAATTAATCGGCTCCTTCTCAGCACTGCTAAGATGGAGACTGTGGTGCAGCATATGCATGCAGGCATCTGTCTGTTTACAGTATATATAGAGATGTATTTCATGTAATATGCTGTATAAAAGACTGTAATGAAAAGGAATTAATTTGTGCTTGTTTATATGTTACATTATCTATGTCATTGTAACTCTGGACTTAAAGAGAAACATACATGCAATTGAGACACTATACTGACATTTATGTTACTGACTGCTGGCTAATAAACATTCTGTTTTATTGTTGTATTGGTTTAGCTCAAGAATGTCTAGTTTAGTACTCAAAAAAACAAAACAAAACAATATTTTCTACTCTAAGTTAAGAAAAATGCTGATTTAAAGCTCCCAGCAAATGTATTAGCTTTTTTCACAATATTATGTGACAGTTTAATTTCTGGATGTAACTATTCTAAAATGATTCGATACATAATTACTCAGTCAATTAGATTAAATAGCTTATTTTATTGTAAATTCAGTATTGTTGAGTTAAAGACATTTACTGTAAATTAACCCTGTCTGATATTCACCTATTCCTGCTATATGATATCTGAATATAAATCACCTGATAAGTAACAAGAAATGCAGTATATAAATACCGTTTGTCCACCAGATGATGCAGAACACACTTTCAAAGTGAAATTACTATGTATCTTACAGTAATCCTTTAAAAAACAAATGTAGGGAACAAATGTAGATGAAAATAGTTGAAATAGCTGCTTGTATGGCCATATATCTCTCTTTGCTGTGCTGTGCTGTGCTGACGGGCAAGAACAGAAACAAAATTAGGTTTTTTACAAGGAAAGCAATGACTTGCATTAGTGCTAAATTTACAAGATTTCACCATTTTCTCTTCACTCAACAACTCAGCTGAAAAAGACAATGCCACCACAAAGATTAGACAGCGTGTCACAGGGGACTGACATCTGTTTTGTAGGCAATCCTTCAGGGTGACCCAAGATATGTTAGCATACCCACTGCTTAAAGCATGAGGCCAGACCACTTCCATATGTGGTCCGAATGGTCGTTTCTCAAGACACATTGAGGACACATTGGGTGCATACTTAGAGCTGTCCACTTGTGATCAAATCACCCGGGAGCTTTATAAATACCAGGTGGCCACCACCGCTTTAATGGACGCTGCTGCCACCAGTTCATACAGCCTCTGTTGTAAATCTGCCTAAAAGCAATTAAGAGATATCCGACTGTGACACCTGTATCTTTGAGTGTGTAATAGTTCAAGGGTCGGCTTTTATCTCCCGTCTCTTTGTCCTGTGTGGTAACATATTCCTGGCTCCACTGTGTCAAATCCTCCACTTGGGATGGAGCCGCCTGGGTCTAGCATCGCACCTGTGCCTCATTCATAAAGAATCACGTCTGGTTTTCACAGTCATTATCATAATCATCGTATTAACCTTCCTTCTCTGACACATAATCACTTTAATTGGACTGAAGCTAAAAAAAGAGGCATTTTTGTGAAAGACAGGAGATGAGAGAGGCTTTTGGCAGAAGTGGGCCTAAAATCCTCTGTTTCCTCTCAAATATATGAATAGCTTTAGGGGTTACGTCAATGTGTCGGTGTGTTTGTGCATTATCTTTGGGATTAAGAGCGGTAATTGTCTGTCGCTCTGTAGATGCGACAGGCGTCTCTTACTGTAGCCATTTTATGCATATGTGGTATAAAACCAGCAGAGCAGGGCAGCTTCAGCTGGCTACTTGTTTCTCTCTCACTTAACACCTGTCACTGGCATCTGTAAATTTAATTCACTACAACTCATGTCTCGTGACAGAAACACCAATCAGTTTATTTCGGTCACGTCCGATTCGTTTTTAACACCTTTACTGTGAGGTTTTTGGCAGATGCTAACTTTTTGTATTCACCCCAGTGCTGGAAGAAATGAAGAGCTGAGGCTAGTTTACAGCAACACTCTGCATTATTCATCTGTTGCCTAAACTCGTAGCCTTATACACAGATCCCAATGCCTCGTACATTGATTTGAAACTGCTTTTCTGCCTGCTTTTGTCCACAAAAACAGAAGGAAACCTTGATTTCTCAAGAACATTGCCACTCGCCAGAGAAAGAACAACTGAATATAGATTTTAACTGTCAGGGGTTCTGTCTATTTTCAGATATTAATCCCATCCTCTTGTCAGTTTTGTGTTGTCAGTATGGTGCCCATCTTCTGGTTTGTCCTGCTCTCTCTCCAAGGACTTAGCTTTACCAAAGGAGACGTGTCCTGCTGGTTGCTTTTTGCACCAGACCTCAGGTCTTTGCTGTTAGATTAGCAGATTAGAGGAAGTTCATCATGACGAAAATATATGTCTCTTTGTGTAAATATGTTGCATCTGATTTTCACAGAAAGTACCTCCAGGTGTTGTGCGGCAGGTGTATCTACATTTTACTTTGTTGGAATGTATCTCATTGGATTGTAAGTGTGTGTCATTGCACATTACATCATCTCCATATGATGTGACACTCATATTTGTGCAATTTCCTGTGTACAAGTCCTGTTTGCACGCTGCTTGAATATAAATCTGTGCCAGGAAGAGAGTGTTAAACTGAGCATCTTTCTGATGTCGCACACGCACAAACTGTGGTCAATGGCGGAGCACAACTTTGCAGGGTGGAGCGGCTCAGAGCGAGCAATTCTGGTCGCACCTTATGCCGCCAGCGCTGTCTCTGCAATCATGCTCCCATTGAGGGCAGCCTTTCATCTCGGGCCTTTCACAAAAACCTTTTAGACGGAGAAAAGAGACGATGGAAAGAGGGAGATCAAGGGAGAGAGAGAGCGAGAGAGTGTGGAGAAAAGGGGAAGGGGTAGTGCTTCTGCAGCCCCGAGCGCTCGTTTCCAATCCTGACTGTGAATAAGCATGCAGCTGATGAAGAGTGCAGATTTTGAAAGAATGCATAGTAGCGTGTGTGTATGTGTGCAAAGAAAGAAACACAGGAGCAAGGCGTGCAGTCAGTGGAGCTCCACGTTGTGTGTTGTCTGCAATACGTAAGCTAGCCTATTTAGGCCTCTGCTATATTCTAACTCCAGTGCGTCTTATAAATACAATCACTGAGGCGTGATGTCGCTGTGGGAGAACAGTGTTGTACAGTTTTAATACAGTACATTACAATGCAGTACAGTACTGTGATGCATCGGTGAGTTGGCTGTGGAGGTTTTGCTGTGCTGAGTTGAGTAAAGCCGTACAGATTGTGCGAATAGACAGAGGGTGTTCGCTGGCAGTGCGGGGGGAGGGGATGTTTGGGGAGGACTACCAGGTGTTCATATCGGATGGGCGGGCAGTCAGCCAGGTGTTGGTGTTGGGACACAGGGATCCTGCTGCAGAAGGTAAGCAGGGAATTCAAAATTCAACGCCAGTCACTTCTTTTGAAGCGCTTCCTTTTTTACATCTATTGCACTGCTACAGACGCCTACCTGTGCCAAGCTTTGCACAGCCTCCAGGTCTGAACTTTGGGATGCTCCTGAAATGGAAATGTGGAGCTCAGGAAAAAAAAACACAACCCAAAAACTAGGTGCTTTGATTTTTTGGGGCCAAAAACTTTCATCTCTTTTTTTTGTTTGCCATCATCAGGTTTGTTAGTTTTTGCTTTGTGTAGCATTTATCTAAAACAAACAACTGGCAAAGCTTTGTTGCCTCTCATAAATCATTTAGGCCTACTTTGTCTGCCAAGTGGAGCCTGAGAGAACATTTCACACAGCAATGTGAGACCGTTTTTGCTCTGGGATTCTCTGCATTCATACCCCTCTCTGTGTCTCTCATTACTTTGTGTTTATATGTGTGTAGATTTGCCGTGGTCTTTTATGCTCTGGCAGCCTTTCTTTGTGCGCTATGGAGCTCATTTGATGTCCGTGAGAATAATTTGAGGCTGGAGTAGGGGCAAATGAAGGAGACACTATAGAAATCTGAGCTGTGATTGATCATCAGCGATGGTATGGAAAGGGGATGTACAACTGACTGTTTTCCTACTTTCTCTTTAAAAGTCCCCGTCTGCCTCCCTCCCTTTCAAAGGCCAGGTTTGTAAAGGAAGGCTAATTATCCTGCCCAGTTCCATTCAAAATGTTCAAAAGACTTTGAAGTAAATGAAGAGTCAGATATGAGGTAGAAAAATGAGAACTAATTGTAAGGCAACTATTGTATCTTCCTCTGTCGTCATAATAAACATTAAAAACTGTCGTAAGCAGGCAGGGAGGAAAGACAAAATGTCAGGAACAAATGTCACTCCCTCTCTGTTTCCTGACTCTTTATGACCAACGGCACCGGCACTGATGTATGATCAGAATATATATGAGAATCAAGCTCACCTACAGTACATTCACATAGCAAACATCTGCCAGCGCTTTCAACCGTTATCCTGCATACACATGCGAAGATGATGGTAATGACTTCCAGCTCTGCGGCAAGACAATCAAACGCTGTTAATTAGTTCTGGCACTACAGCATTTTCAATCAGGAGAAATTCTCTGCAGCTACGAGCTGTGTTGAGAAAGTCCCGGTGTGCATACATGCGTGTGCGCGTGTTGATGTGTGAGAGACAGCCCTGATTATTTCGTTGGATAGTGATCATGACAATTACTAATCATGATCATCAGCCTTGATGACTTGAGTAGGAATCATGTCCTGCACTTTTGGCAGCTTACATTGACAACTTCCAATATTTTAAATGAATTTTTTTTAAGGCTGCATGATTTTGAAAAAATATCAAATTGCGATTATTTGGACTGGTATTGCGATTGCGATATGAATCGCGAAATGAGAGGAAATTATAATTTTTACATTATTATTCTCATTTTCATTAAAAACGATTTCAAAACGAATACAGTGTGATTATTGCTGGTATCTCTACCCAGCAAAGATGTTTTCTGATGTCTGTAGAAAATGATTTGTGGACCAGAACAACTCTGCAGCACCAAAATATTTTAATTAAATGATATATTTGACACACATTTCTCCTTTAACATAATTGCACCTAGATGCGATTTAAAAATTGCAGTGGGCCATATTGCAATTTCAATTAAAATTCAATTAATTATGCAGCCCAAATTATTATTATTATTATTATTATTATTATTATTATTATTTATTTTATTTTTTTTGTAATTAATGTAGCTAAAAATGTTGATGTGAAACGATAACCTGACAGATTTTTCACATTAAATTGAGTAACCTCGCCACCTTGTTGACAGCAACTTTATATTGATGTAAAACTAGGGCTCGACTGATATATCAGCTGTCTGATAATATTGACGGTATTGGCCTGTCGCGGATATATTGGTATTGGTGTATGTGTTCTCCCTTATGCACTGAGATTAAAACTGTTTAAGGCCAGAAAAATGCTTGGACTAGTGATTTAAAATGGTGTCAGTACATAGTTTGTTGTTCAGAGCACTAATTGTTTGGAATAAAATTGTTAAAATGTAAGATAAATATTGGATATTGGAATTTTATCCTCCCCAACATTGGTATCGTCATTGGCCCCTTGTTGGTCTGGCCCTAGTAAAAACCTTATCTTACATGAAAAAGCAATGCTAAGGTGAGAAATATTGTCTGTTCTCCTTATAGCCGTTTATAATAAATAATATTTGAGGGGAATTAAGACAGCAAATGCCTGGATTTGCTCTCTGTCATCATGTTGGTGACAGATTGAAAAATGTCCCTTTGTTTGGAAAACAAAGTGAGGCAGGGCAGAGTTAAATGAAAGCAGAGAGAGAGAGAGAGAGATTGGAAGACGGCAGGAAGGATGGCAGGAGTGTGCATGATTGAGATAAGCGACAGATAGATGGGGAGCCAGGCGGAAGTCTTCTCCCACACACTGGGATCCCAGAGATACCTCCCACAGAAACGTTGAAGCACACCGCAGTAGCACTGTCACGCAAGGACATGTGAAGGACAGAGAGAGAGAGAGAGAGAGAGAGAGAGAGAGAGAGAGAGAGAGAGAGAGGATGGCTACACCTCATTGGCAGGGAGCATTCAAACTGAGCGAGAGAGAAAAAATAGACAGACCTTTTCTTGCGTGGAGTGATAGTACTGTAGCACATGTCCTCCATCATAAAAACCTATTGTTGCTGATTTTAAAGGACACATTGAAAAGAAATAACATCCTCTTTTTAAAAATGAAAAAAAGCACTTTACACTAGCTTTTAAATACATTCTTCTGTAAATAATGATGGATACTGTGGTTGATAATGGCTCATAAATAAAAATGTAACTACGAGCACGTATGAATATTATTAGACACATAACCTTCCTTTGCCTTGAGAACACATTGAATCCTCAAACGAGTGCTTTACTGTAGATGAGGTGATGTTGTACCTTTCAGGAGCCTTCAGTTCTTTGAGTGATATAAAGGTGGGAATCTGTTATCAACCTGGTTTGATGTTTATATTCTCTCGCAGCTTGACGTTAGCTGAAAAATATAGTTCTAATTGGTGTTTTCCATGACAATACTCATCTTTGCTGCTGTGTTTTGTCATTTAAATTCGTACATTTCAGTGTTGAAGCCTGTTTTATCTGTTTGTCCCCTACCTGCATGTGCTTTCTTCCAATGCAACTTTGCTTATCAGAATTAAATTGAATTTGTCCATCGTTTTAGTTCTATTATAATAAGAGCTTTCAGACCAGACAAGAGAGGATTTCAAAGGTTCAAATTAACAAGGTTCTGTGTCCATCTATCTGTCCGTCTGTACCAAACTTGTGAATGTTATATCTGAAGAGCCCCCTGACGGAATTTCATTTAAATTTGGCACAAACATTCACTTGGACAGGAAATTATTACATTTTGATGATAAAATGTCAGAGGTTGGTGCAACTGGGGGCATGGTGGAAAAGTGGTTAGCGCTGTCGCCTCGCAGCAAGAAGGTCCTGGTTTCGATTCCTGGCTGGGAGTGTGGAGTGGGGTTTGTGTGGAGTTTGCATGTTCTCCCCACACCTGTGTGGGCTTTCTCCAGGTGCTCCGGCTTCCCCCACCATCAAAACGTGTACATCAGGTCTTTCTCCAGTCAGCGCCTTCTCTTAGAATTTGGAGTTGGGCGCTGCGCTGTGGCTGCCCACTGCTCCTCAGGGATAGGTTAAATGCAGAGAACAGATTTCAATGTACATTGTGTATATGTGACCAATAAAGTACCTTAACTGTAACTTCACAAAAATGTTCAAGTTCAAGAATTCCTGCAGTAATTTGAACAAATTTTAACACTAATTTGCCATAAGATAAAATGCTTAAGGGACGACCTTTTGTACCCAAAAGGACCCCAAAGGTAAACATCATTGTGAAATCACTACATGTATGTTCTGCAAACACATTTTTGGCCATCATTCAAAGCTTTAACTCAGGAACAGAAGGGGAGATTGTGACTGTTTTTCCCATTTACTTAGATAGTAAAGTGGTGACCCTAATCTTGGGTTCCCACCTTGAACGGCTGAATAAACTGCTCATAAATCAGTCTTGCTCAGCTTTCCCATTTCCCATGTGTGTTAAATAAGTTTTGCGAACACTTCACTAAACTTTGCTGCGGTGAGTGTCTGCCCCACACATCCACTCACTGACTGCCTTTGCACGGGGCAAGAGAAAGGCAGGGGACCCCGGTTGGCAAAAGAATTGTGGTGGTCGTTAGTCATTTTTAGGGTCTGAAAAGTTGCAAGAACTAGCGAGGAAGTCGCCAAGTTGGCAGCACATTCGGCATGATCATATTTTGATTCAGACTTTGCATGAAGAGGAGGGGACATGGACAGACGATTCAGAAGATGTGTTTGTGAGAAAGAGACAGACAGAGAAGGAGAGGGGGCTGAATGAATCAATGCTCTGTGAGACACGACTCAACACAAACCCACAGTGAAAAGGTTTAGACTTTCTTCCAAATTGAAATATCTAAAGTATTGGAAGGTCTGCTATGAAATTTGCAGAATTCAAACATTAGTCAAACAGATGTAAGACTCTAATGCTGAAATAAATATCATCTTTAGATTTTTAGCTTGATGCATTTTCTGTTGAGAAAAGTAAGCTATGTCTTAGTCGACTTAACTTTTACCTGCAGCGGTACAGACTTGAGATGCAGGCTACATTGTGCCCTTGGCTGGTTCTGATTGGGGAAGATGGGTCCCATGGGTGAAGGACTGAGACATCCCCATCTCCCCACCCACTTCCTCCTCACCAAGTGAATCTGGGTCAGACCTTGCGTGACGGACAGTCTGCCATTATCACTACTCAGACACACAAAAGGGAAAAGCCAAGAGCTGCAAAGTGCTGAGAGGTTTGAGAGGAGGGGTCGATGGAGAGGAAGAGGGCAGAGTGCTTTCCTCCCGTTTTCCCTCTGGCAGGGCAACAGGATTGGACGTCCCCTCAATGGGTGTCTGGTCCTACCTCCCTTTGACACATTCACACTCACACATCCCTGCAAGAGGAGTAGAAGCAGACATGCACGCATGTAATAAGATCACAGCACTGAGCCAGGGGAGTCGGTAAGGCGATAAGTGTATGATGTCTTGGTTTTCCTTCGTTTTAGACTGTTGGAACTGGGTCTTCTCAGGATTTAGGAAGTGCTGGCTCTCATTTGTCCTATTCTTGCTCTAATAGCCTTGACTTGTTGTGAATCTGAGGTTCACTACACAGGCTGTCATCATTGTGATCTTGAGATGACAAGGGCAAGAGCACCCTCACTATTTCTAGACTTTCTACAGATGATGGGGTCAGACCCAGCCCTTTCCTCACTCTCTGTTTTCTTCAGTTCTTTCCCTAACTTTTCATATCTTTATCCTTTCATTTTTTCTCAAATCTGTCACTTTACATTTACAAAGTTTTCTTTTGATGCCTTTGGCGTTTCTTTTCAACCCTGTTAAATGTCTCGCCTTGTACCCCTCCCTCTTTTTCCCTCGCTCAGTCATTATTAACACTGTGCACACTCTGCATGCTCTCTCATTTGTTCTGCCAGTGATACTGATGTGCAGTCAGGTAGAAGAGACAAACAAAGCAAATGTCAAGCCTTTCCTGTGACCTGGAGAGCTAGAAGTTGATTATACATGCTTTTTGTTATCCAGATTGAAGCAGAAACTCTAATGCACAAACTCTAATATTGTTGTGTACATCCATTTTCCTGAGGATGCCCCAATCGTATGCATCAATCACTTCCATTGCTTCTCTGCAGCAACCTGGAAATCAGATCTACTCCTTGTTATTCATTCAAGTGAATGAGCCTATCAAGATCCAGTGGATTCTCAGGGTGATCATGGAGTTTATGGAGACAGATGAAAAATCTCAGCACCAGAGAGAAGGATTAACCAGGATAGATGAAAACAGTTGCTCAGAGTCCGTTAAATCTTACTCGCTGAAAGTCTAGATAGCCTGAGGACGATGAACCTTGAAAGCTGCTCAGGATTCCTCACGTTAAAATGTCATGATAGCACTAACATATTAAAACAGGACCTTTCTGTGACCTTTTTCTGGTTTTATAGGGATTCTGTATTGGAGTGGAGTTAATTTTCCAAGTTTTTTTTTTTATCATATTTTTGTTGTTTCAATTCACACCAATTACGTGGATTTCTTTTTGCAAGTCCATCACAATTTATATCACTCTGAAAACACCAGTGCCCCTCTTGAACTGCACTGACTCACTGTGGGTTTGTAGGCTTTATGAGTGCAAATTATTACCTCCATTCCAGCTCTAGGCTAATGGTCTTTTCAGACGGTAAGCGACTCTTTGTGTACCCACTCGGATCTGCAGGGTCTCACTGTGCTCCTCATGTGAATAGACAGGCAGACAAGCACTCCATGATTAAACTCTAGGCGCGCTATATGTGGCAGCT